>CABFVX010006135.1:0-42927 GCA_902151425.1 Timema shepardi
TATCCAATCTGTATAGGGGGGAAGACTTTCCACGGGTGATATCCAATCTGTATAGGGGGGAAGACTTTCCACGGGTGATATCCAATTTGTTTCACCAATTTTTTTACGACCTAACGTATTTGTATAAATCTAGAAATTTTTCCCCAATGCTCATTCAAATCGTTTATAACAAATTTTAAGCTAGAAATCAAAATACAAATACTTGAATAGTGACATAAAGATCAAACAAAACAATTAATCTAATTGCTGCTTCTTTTAACCTATTTAAATAAATCTATTTTTGTGATTCAAATAACCAAAGCTATTATGTATGCTTTTAGTGAGTATTACTCCATCTATATATAATATTCTGAAAATTTAAAAATTATACCTGGACATGGGAATTGAACCCGGGACGTTTTGTTTAGTACGTCAATGCTCTAACCAGTGAGCTATCCAGGAATAATTCCGTGCAGAGGGTCGTACTTCAATCATATTTTAAGGTAGTCTATGATGGACGTGGCAGAATTAAGCCAACTATCGAGTCGAAGGTGGCTGCGTTCGTTATATGATATTTCATGATCTTAATAAATCACACATTTGTAGCCGACGATTTCCGCACGTCCATCGTAGACTCTGCCTTAAAAGATGAGGGGAAGAATGACCCTGGGCACGGGACAATTCCTGGATAGCTCAGTGGTGGAGCATTGGCGTACTAGGTCAAATATCCCGAGTTCGATTACCGTGTATAAGTGTCATTTTTCAATTTTCAAAATATGAAACCTATTTTAATCACCACGTTGTGTTATACGCTTTATATTTTTCATTTATTTCTATTAATATTCCATTTTAATTCAATTTATTTAAATTACCAACTTATTTAAAGAGATACTGATGATGAAACTTCTTGAATGTGGGGTTGATGTGTTCACAATATACAATGAAAAAACAGATACATTATTTTTGGAAAACCTTCAATACACCAAATAAGAATGTGACCCAACCACCTCGACATTTACTTTGTCAAATAATTTAAGTTCTAAGACCACGTGGTCGCCGGCGCATTATATAAGAATTCAATGACTGTGCTAAGTTGAGTGGTTAACTTAATCCAATGTTCTCCTTGTTGCAGTTGATGGCTCTTCAGGACTCGGTTGGCAAGACTAATAAGATGTTAAAAGAACAAAAAAAGGAAGATGTCAAAAAACTAACCGATGGAGTAGTGAAAATAAAACTGGACGTCGTGTCGGGGAAGGAAAATGGTGGGAGCCACAATTCAAGTGGTAAGGCAAAGAAAATTACCAAGAAAAAATCTCTGAAAGGGAGTGATAAAAGGGAAAGGAAGGCAAGTAAAATTCAACAGGCAACGATTGGGTCAACTTCTAGGTCATTTCGACCGATGTTGAAGGCCGACGTTAATGTCGTAAAGGTCACAGGAGCCCAGAAACCTTCAGCTTCTCAAGGGAAAAAAATTCAAAGGAATAAACAAACTAAAATACTAAGTAGTAAAAATATTAACCAGAAAATGGCTTCCTCATATAATAAACATACTGGCGAAGACCAGGGTGCCTCTCAAAAAGTGACTGTATGTAGTTATAAAGAAACTCTGTACCAACCTTCTGATTTGGGGAAGACACGTCATTGTCATTTTCATTATAGCCTGTCCATAACTAAGACGACGAAGAAAGACCAACTGGACAAGTACAACTTAGGTACAGCTTTATTAAATTTAATTTGTGAATATCTACCTCTTTGATTATTTGGAATTTATAATTTTTAATTGTTACTTAATCAGTTTTAGTTTTTATTCATACCTCTTAATCAGCCTAATATACATCTATGAAAAAATGTAATAAGCTTGGATAATTGTCCAAACATATAAGAGAAGGTTTACTTTCACTTATAAAATAAGATGCATAAAATTTGATTTAATAATGTCATTAAATTTTAGGCATGAAAAGTTGTCATCTAATACAGATGGGGCAGAAAGATGTAATGCATAAATTACACTAAATCCTTACGTTTTTATAATAAATTCTTTATAAACCTAAAACAAGAATTGAAAATTCTATGCTCAATATTTGAGTAATTCATTTTTTTTAATGTCCTTAAGATGGCTACCATTAAATGCCATATACCTACACTGTTAAAATTTGGAGTAGCGCATAAATCAATGTAATTTAACTAAGTGACCATATCAAGAAATTAAAAAAATGAATCATGTGTATGTAGACATTTTTTTTATCTTTTGTTATTTTAAGCTTAATTTGAACCATTTAATATATACAATATAAAGTGTACAGTATTGTGTTTTTAAATGTCATCACTTTCTGCCCATCCTGTATAATTCTTTTGATATAAAATTCACTATTTATTATTTAATAATAAATCATTGTTGGGTTTTATGAACGTATAATATGTATTTTTATTATTTAAGTGATTGCTCCTATTTCTATACATCTATTACTAGACTGTTTGGATTGCAGCAACATTTTTGGTTCATTTACAGATTTAGAATATAGCTTTTTTGAAATTTTTATTTTTCTGTTATATGATTGCTAAACTATTAATTTAGTAACTTATTTGAAACAAATTATCATTAGGAGAATGTTTAGAGGCTTCTTGCCCTATTAAATAAAATTCCCTATCAAAGGTAAACCCGGAAGCCATATACAATCATGGTATCAACTTTATAGCCGTTGTTGGCATCTGAATACTAAGAAATTGACAAAGATAAAGAGGGATTCAAGGTTAAATTATTAAATAGTTTGCATGTAATTTGGTCGTTGGTTAAATTGTTTGCCGTCTACTGTATTGACTAAACGATTTCAGGGGCCGATTGTTGTGTTCACTCTAGATTTGAGTATGAAAATAGCAAGCTAATATTATCAATATGTTATATCAATAAGGCTTTTATTAAACTAACCTAAATACATTGACAAATATTTCTTTTTTTTGTATACATTGATTGATAGTTTCTCTAAAGGAACGACCTAACTGCAGTGTAATGGCCGATATTTTTTCATCAGATGATACAAGCACGGACAGCTCAACTGATTTTGATGGCAGTGAAAGCGTTACCAGCACTTCCAGTACACGTTCCGCTACTAGCCATGGCTCAACAGATGGCAGTGTGCACACGACCTCAACCTCACGCTCTTCCATTGACAGGTACCGTGAGACATTGATTTTACCGCTTGAAATTTAATAGTCATATACTTGTTTGGAAAAATATGACATAAAGGAAATGAGTCAAGATAAATATTTTTGTAGGCTTACTAATTAATTTTGTCCCAAACAATAAATGTTTTGTTTGGTTTTATAAATAATCTAATACCAAAAGATTATAATTATTTGTTACTAAAAAATATAATTAGACTCTTTAAATGACTATAAAACTATTGGTAAATATACGCGATCCCATGCACATATTTAAAATTGTTTAAATTAATATAAATCAATATAGACGTATGCACTAAGAGTATTTTCATTTACTTTTCCTATAAAATATATAAAGTTATGGAACTGAGCTGTTGTTGGTTTCCTCTACACCTAAAATCTGTGAGACAACTTTAATTATTTGGGCAGTATAATGCTAAGCTACATAATAGTTCGAAGATAGTAATATTAGATCATAAGCCTTAATAATTATTTAACCCTATCTTGGTACAAACATTATACATCTAATAATCCAAACATATGTTTGCAACTCAGTTTTAAGTATGTACTTGCTTACTTGTTTATACCACTAATAACTCGACAGTTCGTTGACGCACTTACAAAAGTACAACCTCTATCGCTATTTTGAGAATGTTCTATTCAGTCCACCTGACTACATCTTATCTCTTTCAGGATCATTTTAATTTTATCCTAGCATCTGCGTCTAGGTCTTCACAATGGTCTCTTTCCATTAGGTTTGCCAGTCAATACCCTGAACACGGTTCTACAATCTACCATTCACACTGTACGTCCTGCCCACCATAGTGAGATTAGACCATCCTAACAATGTCTTGTGATGAACACAAGGAATGTAAATCATAATTATATAAGCTCCTCTAGTCCCCAGTAGCCTTATCCCTTTTTTAAAACAATTATTTTCTAAAGCACCTTATTTAAATTGGTCTAAGTACAAAATTATAAGTTATAGCTATTGGTGCCGGATGGAATGGTTTCCTACTCCCTGTATTACCTCCCTTTCCATCTTTAGTGGGAATAAGTTTATAGCATGTGCGATTAGAGAATCAGCAAAAAACCATTTAATAAAAAATTTGTCACCTGCTTCGGGGGTGACGTGGTTTGGCACTCTACTAAAGCAGTAGAGTAGTCAGCCGATGATAGAGATTGAGGTTCGAATCTCGGTCGAGTGTTCTGAGGGTGATTTTACCCAATTGGATTTATACTTTCACTCCATGAAAATGTGGCTATACTTCCACTGAATAGGACCTTCCTAATCCCTAAAACCATTTAACCCGAATGGCTAGTAATACGCGGTTCTTTAAAAAAAACCAAACGTTGTATTGTCAAAGTTGATAAAAGTACTGAAAAGCACGCTCAAGTGTCGGATAGTTGGTTAGACCCAAGGTCTAAAGCAATGTTTACCAAACTATGATACTCGTATATTTATGCCACCTGCTACAGAGCATTAAGTTATAGAATATTTTATTTGTTCACGATATACCAATCGAATATTTCTTAGTAATATGGCTTAGCGAAAAACCAATTGAATATTTTTTAGTAATATGGCTTAGCGAAAAACCAATCTAATATTTTTAGTAATATGGCTTAACGATAAACAAATAAACCAGACATATATTGGTTTGTGATATCTTGTACTGTCCGTTGTCCAGTGCTTTCCTTAAGATATTTATTAAAACTGTAAACAAACTGTATTACGTTGACGAGAACCGATAGTTGGATTAATTTTTAGTTAGGAGATAGAATGGGCAAATTAGTTTTGGTCATGGACCTAAAAGGGGTACGCTATGGGCTTGGTAGACACTTGTGCTAGAGGCATTTAAGATTTTTACATAATCTTACTACACATCCCAGTTCTATGAATTTGAGAACATTAATGGAGTAGGAATACCGAAGGCAAAATTTAGGATATAGATATATATATATATATTTGATAGGTGAAAGCTAGATATAGTGAGCCAATTTAATATAATACATCCTCATAACATACAGATGGGATTCCAGTTACCAGATACCAGCTACCAGCCAAGCAGTCTAGATATAAAGAACTGATGTCTAGTGTTCACCATTACCATTGAGTGAAAGACAATGAAGGAATGTGGGCCTATTTTAAATCATAGAGCATTGTACATAGCATAATATTTCAACCGGTGTGTCGCTGAGTTTGAGGGAGGATGCAAGATAATCGAGAAACATTTTAAGGATAAAAATAAATCATTTTTAAATCTTTGACAAAACTTATTCTGACTACAAAGATTTAGTTGTTTATCCCATAAAAATATGTGTGATGTAAGCAAAGAATATCTGAACATACCACTCATAAGGCAAGACATGTCGACTTATTTTCAATTAGTCATATATGACATTTTGAGATCGTGTGAATTTAGCTCAATTAGAAATACACTTGGAAAGCTTGTGAATCAGTTAAATTGTTCGTAATTGAGTGTTCAAACAAACGATTTTGCTTTGATTATTATATAAATATTTAATATACATAGATTAAAAATTTCCCAATGCCACGATTGAATCTGTCAAGTAGAGGTTTAACCTTTGACTTTATAATCTAGAGAAATATTGCAATCGTGAAAATTTTATATTTGCTTTAACATATCATTAATATGTACCAATGAACAAAAAAAAATTAATTTTACAATTCTGTCCTCTGGGTATGGATCTGAAACTGTTGGATTCAGTTAAAATTCATATTTAAATTATTGAGCTATCCCTCAAATTAAGGGTAGTTTTTGGGCTAAACATGAAACTAATTTTATTTTATTCCTCAAATTAAGTGTAGTATAAGGACTAAATCTAGCGATAGTTTTGTCCGTTCACTCAAATTAATGGTTAAATCTGGGAATAATTTTATCCTAATTAAGGGTATTATATGGGCTAAACTTGGGGATAATCTTATCATCTCTATAATTAATGGTAGTATACGGGCTAGCCCTGTTAATTTTTTTTTAATCCTAGCCCAAAAATTAAAAGTAGTTTTTAAAATTTATATTTTTTAAAATACAAGCGGTCATCCAGAGCAGTAAAAGCGAAATTAACGCGTGACGAATCAAAGGCCAGACTGTGGTTTTAACTTTTTATTTTTAAATGCTTCTTACCAACACTTACCTAGGGTCATGCCTTTATATATAACATTCCTGTTCAAACCTATGGACTGAAAACAAGTTCAAAAATGATTTTATTAATAACGCGTTGTTTGTTTAGTTCCGAAGACGAGAGCTGTGCTTCTGGCTGCTATGACGAAAGTAGCGACAGCTCCGATGATTCAGAGGAACATTCTTTCACTTCCAGTTCAACTTCGTCTGAAGAGGATAAGCGAGTGGTTTCTTCACCTAAACTTAATTCAGTTAAAAAGTTTGAAAATACAAAATACAAGAAATAGCCATGTAAATATCTGTGGCCTCACGAGAGATAATTTAAAAGATTTGCTTTTCTAATGGAATATGTATGATATGTTGAGATAACTTGAATAATATTTTTATTTTAACAATCTATTAAAACCAGTATTTAATATTTATAATGGGTACAAAAAAATTCAAAATTATTAGTAGAATAGTGACTATTATAATAATAGTAAACCCAAATAAAAATTAGGCCTGAACTCGAAGTTGTTCAAAGAGTACAGAATTAAATAAATATTGATAGGAAAATAAACATTCCAATAATTGGTAAAATTATCAGAAAAGACTTAAGCTCAGATAATTTTCAAAATGTTAGCGATTTCCATTTCTTGAAAAAAAAATTTTTATTTAGAATAATAATGCAAAGCAATGTTGATCATTGATGTGATTTTATAAGAAACTTTATTATGTGTTTGCAAACTTGGTTTATGTTTGTTAAATAACTTTTAACTATCCATTCATAAAATCTTGTACGTTAATTTACATTGACCGAATAATAATTTTGATTGTATAACCTAACTTTTAATAAGATTGTAAAGTGTTGGTGGTGGGCTGAATAATTTGAAATGTCAATGTAATGCTTCATACTAGTATTTGTTATACAATACATTTCATAATAAATATTTATATAAAATATAGATATATTATTCTACATTCATAAGAGTATAGTTTGTAATTCTAGGCTTGAGGCGATAGCAAATATTTGAAATCTTAAATGAATGTTAAAAATGGTAAATAACCTAAATAATCCTGCTATTCCAAACCTCAACAGTAGGTTCGTGGACAATGGCTTAGGGCTCAAACCATCTGGTTCTGTGGAAAACTAAATGTCGAAGTGCACTGACGTTTATTTCCTTATGTTAACCACTCCCTCCCTTCACGATAATGTGGGTACACTTCCTCTGAATAATATCTTAATTCCTACTCTATTATTTTAAATATACGAACAGATAGGTTGTAATGTAGGGCGAATAAACTAAATTAAGAAACCCCTTACGTAATAACGATATTACGTTAAGGTAGCGCCCGTTTGTGTGGCTGCGTTTTCTAACATGTCATCTTGTTTTGGACTAAACTACTGAATACAAGGGGTCAGGGTTTGGTTCCAGTTGAGTGCACAGAAGGTGGTTTTTACCTACATGGCTTTCCACTCTTTCTCCGTGTAAATGAGAATCTTTCCTCTAAATTATGCCATTGACCCATTAGTTATAGTAGTCAATAGGCATGAGTAGGTAGATGAGGTGCTAAAAATAAAGGTAGCTTTTTGTACTTATTTTAAATATTCACTTAAGATACTACTCTACCAGTTTTCATGATAAATAGATCGCGTCAATTATTAAACATACCATAATATAACATTTAATAAATATGCTTTTTTCAACTAACAATTTAATCGAATTATAGATATTTTAAACATTTAATATTGAATCTTACTACTTACCTGAGGGTGACCTGGCGGTCTAGGGGTAAGGTGCCAGACTTCTATGCTGGCGGTAGGGGTTCAATCCTCGGTCCCGGCAAAGATTTATCTGATTACCAAACCCTTCCTTCACCTCTGACGAGACATCTTGTGAATGTGAGGAATGCCAGGCCTCCATCGTGGTTCGGATTCCACGTTAAACTGTAGGTCCTTCATTTCATCNCGGATTCCACGTTAAACTGTAGGTCCTTCATTTCATCTCACAATCACCCTACCATTTCACATTAGCGTAAGTGCGTATAACCCGTATAACCCGAACGGATAGTAAGACGCGGTGCTAATAATAATAATAATAATAATAATAATAATAATGCTTACCTGAGATAGTTTTGAAATATAAATACATACTAAGGTTAATATGAATCGTTAGCCAGCGTAGTAACTTGCTGAGTAAAAGTGAAATTAATTTAATAATTACGTCAAAATGAATCTTATGTTGGCTGTGAACTACTACTTATCAAACTTATTCCAAACACATTATTTTAATCTATTTCTCCTATTTGGAGAATATTTGTAACTTTAATATATACTTTACATATCTTTATTATTATTATTATTATTATTAGCACCACGTATTACTACCCGTTCGGGTTATACGGACTTACGCTAATGTGTAATGGTAGGGTGATTGTGAGATGAAATGGATGATCTACAGTTTAACGTGGGATTCGAACCACGGTGGAGGCCTGGCATTCCCCACATTACATATCTTAAGTGTCAAAACTGTTAGAGTAACATTACATAATACTGACTATGCTTATCAAACAAGCTTTAAGTGTTGGCGTCCATAAATATCTTCGACAGTTATTTTAAATACTTTGCCATCTTAGGTTTAATTCTTACCTGTAAAATATATTTAATAACTTTTATCTAGTAGTTATATCAAAGACTAATTATCACAGTTGTGGAGGTGGGGGAGGGGTAGGGGAAAGGATATGAGGTGTGTGTTTCTTAGGAGATATGAGTTCTTGCAGAATGATTAATAGCTCGTTAACTACGGATGTTATGGCTCCATGGTAGCTCCTTCAGGCACCTGCTCCGCTCAGCAATGAACGCTACATTCATCATGGTACCCAACCTACCAAATTGAAAAGTCCGTACGTGTTTTCTCACTCTATAACGAGTTTCGAGTTTCCGACAAAGTTACCCGCTAAAAGTGATTACACTACGCACTCATTTGTTCCCAAAGTCTTTCGGATGGATGTAGTAATTACTAAAATAGGAAAGAGGAGGAGCCTTCTATTAGTAGTTATTGTAACACGTGTATATCAATGAGCAAGTGGTCTATGAAAAGTTTCCATGAATTTAATAGGGTAAATATGTTTGCTTGCTTAAATTAACGTAATTACTTAACGGATAATTAATCTTAGTTAGCAAATGACAGATTAGTTCTTTACGACAGTTTAATCTTTTATTTAAGGTATTTACCGTGAGTGTTCTGAACAGACTGATTACATCAACGTATGATAATTTCTCTGAGCGAGAAATAAAGGCCTTAACAATTTTCCCGGTAAAAGGAAATAACTTACTTTGCAGCTTTCTTTTAAATGCCACAACCGTATTGGGACCTACGGCTTTACTTCCTCTCTGAAGATTTGCTAAGGATTTTTATCACTCGAGAACAATCCATCTACTCAAACTTTTTGAACCCACGAACATCGGATCCCGAGGTGAGCACTTTATTTTAAATACCACCGAGGTCAACTTTAATCTGTATTGAAAGGGTAGATAACCTATATTACAAGATTAAAAATGAATTTTTCTTTATCTTGTGAAATCAGTTTTAAATATTAGACTTTTCTTTGCAAGATTGACGCCAAAGACAATAGGCCTTTTATAACTTTAATTATAGCCAAATGTAGGCTTATAATAATGTTGGATTATGAGGCTTTCTAGGCTTTGTACTTTACAACTAAAGATTAATCAAATATCTTGAAAACTTCATTATACCTGTATTACAGTACATTTTAGGATACATTTAATTTTTTTATTCAATAAACTAAATCTAAAATAGGATTTGCATCAGTGACCGTTTGGTATAACGCGCTTTTTTACAATAGACTGAATCTCTGGTGACGGGGAGATAAGGTTTTTGAATCCTTGTTGGTTGATCCGAGAGTGGCTTTTCCTAAATAGTTCCATATTATCTCGCCAAGTATATTCGGCTACATTTCCTTTAAATCGTTCCTTCCTCAATGCTACCCTCTCGTGTACATATGAAAATATTTTGGGTGGTGGTTAAAAATTAAGATATAGCTTAAAAACATTTTTAACACCTCGTATTACTGCCTGTTCAGGCTATACGATAAAATACTTATTAAGCTAATTGGTTTAAGGATGTGGGAGGTTATATCTATAGAATATGTGTCCACATTTGTGTAGCGAGTCAACCTCCATTTTGGAAAATTACCCTCAGTATACCCAACTGAGATTCGAACCTTTATTTCCCCGACATCAGCAGTATAGTATAAGATTTTATAACGTAAGACCACGTGACCAGCGAAGTGTGTAATTAATCATTAAAACTTTAACCAGCCTCTAGTATTATTTACTGAAGATATAATAGGTATAACTATTTTGCACATATTAAAAGTAGACTATAATAATGGTCTAATACACTGCTATCCGTTTACTTATTTGTTGTCTTAGAGTTAGGTAAGAATGTTTAACCCACATTACGCAGGTCGCTTTCAGTACCCAATCTCATCCTGTGTTGCCCACCAGCTTAAATTAAAATATTTTAAATTGCAGAAATAAACAACAAATTAGGCTATTGGAGCTAACGTGAGCTCTCATCAGTTTCCAAGAACATTTAGCATTATTTATTTTCACAAGTAACATATTTATAACTATTCGTTCATGTTTTTATTATTTTGAGACTAGAGTCCGATAAATTTCATATATGACCCCTGGTAATATTATCAAGATCCTAAGCGGCCCTTAGCCAGGAAGCTGTTGGAGTTGCCTGGTATAGTGCTGTCATTATTGATCACATGTTGTATTGTTATCAAAGAAAAAAATACTCCCATTATAAGTTAAAAACAATATTATGCTAAGCAATAATACATATTCTTCCACGAAATAGTTTCAGAGTTTGTTAAGAATTAAAATGTTTAATTTCATATATGCCAAGTTGAGCTTATTACTTTTTAAATTTTATTTTTAAAATGTTCATGACAAAATATTAAAGTGGCTACCATCAATATCAAATCTTGGTCTAGATGAAAAATTTGAGCAAACTTTGTAGATATATTTGCCACATCGAGGAAAGTTTTCTATTTGTATTTTGTAGGGAAAATTATGGTATTTAGGATTTCGAATGTATTACAATTTGGTCATGTTGATTCTGATTGGTTTTACAGAAACTAGCACAATGGGTTTTATTACAATAGTTAGAGTTGAAATTATTATTATTTATTACTAGCACTGCGCCTTACTACCCATTTGGGCTATACGCACTTACGCCAATATGTAATGGTAGGGTGATTGTGAGAAGAAATGGAGGATCTACAGTTTAACATGGAATCCGAACCAAGGTGGAGGCCTGGCATTTCACACATTCACAAGATGTGATTAAAACATATCTTGTCAGAGTTGAAGGAAGGGATTGGCAGTCAGAAATTCGTTTTTATTTAAGACCATGGATCACATACCAATCAACTAATACAGTCGGTTTGAAGGTGTATATTTACGCAAACACTATTTCTCGTGGATCATTTCTGATTGAACATTAATGGAGATAAAGAGTTAATAAAAGTTCCTAATACTAAATATTTACAAAATATTAGATGATATTTTTGACCATTTTAGAATCACTTCAAGGTTCAGCACTGCACACAAATCATAATTATATCATAATAGGCACATATTGTAGTCATTATCAGGAAACTTGTCGCTTTCTCCTTCATTGCCAACACGTAAAATCTTGAGTAATCGATCAAATACGAACGCACTGCACACCTATCTGACATATCGTAGATCTTTTATTTTCTCTTTATCGTCCATACGTGAACATACACACACACACACACACACACACACACAGACAAACAGAGATGCAAGCCGGGAGCAAAGTTGGGCCTGCAATAATGAATGCTCTTAGTTACATAATCCTGCGAGGAATGCTACGAAATTAAAAGTATACACTTATTTGTTTGAATTTTACTTTCTATTAACTCCTTGGAAAGAGAAATGTTATAATCATTAAAAGAATCGGACTCGAGATTGTGATAAAATATAATGTTGACGTTTCAAAACACTTTGAAACCGAAAAAAGTTTGTTTTCGTGATGCCGTATGTCTTGTCTGTATGTTTCTGTATGCTGGCCTAGAGCCAAAACCATTTTACCGGTCATGCCAAGACTTGGTGTCTAGGGTTTTTATAGGGTATTTTAGAAATTAAATATATATTCCTAAAATTAACGTTAGTTTACTTAAAGGCAAAAGATGAAAATATAATTTTTATCGAAATCTGTTCTTTTGATTTTGATTATATTTCTTGTCTAGGAACTGTTTAGCACTAAAAATAAAATTGCAATTAAATTTTACCAATAAAAGAGTTTTTGAGGTTTTCCCCTATCGTATGGCACTACTGACTGGGAGGAACATAACATCAAGTCCGGTCGCCTGTATGTAGACTATTAGTCGCTCTGGTGGCACAGAGAGTTACCCTGGGTACTCCAGAGGAGGCTGTCTACACGTCATACCCACAATGAGATAGTGGGGTGATAATTATTATGAAGTTGGGGAATCGGGGGGAATCTTAGCCTAACTTAATCCTAGTTTACCACAGCCTGGTGATTGATGGGATAGTTCCACTTAAGATAAATATACCTAAAGTACCATCTTGGAATTGAGCCCAGGACCCCTAAATTCAAAGCCAGGTGCACTGACAACCTCACCTTGGGGGCGTTTTTCAACTTTATATAAGCGGAAATATCCTTTTATTTATCATATCTTGTAAACTAATAGCGATAAAAATAACATACCCTGGTAATGTTGAAATTATACTAAATAACAATCCTTTATTATGTTGAAATGATACTAAATAACAATCCTTTTTTGAAATAAACTTTTTCAAAACCACTAGATTCTTAGATAATAACAAATGGGTATTTTTATGGATGTCTTTGAAAATTGAAATTGCTTGTTAATATTTTCTTTAATAATATCACATATATTTTGTGGAGTGTTTCTGTAACAGTGTATATTATTTTGTTTCACTAATATCACGAGTATTTAGTAAATTAACTATTTAATTTTTATATATAGTTGATACTTTTAAAACCCTCTTTTATAAATGATTTCAATAATTTTTAAAGTGCTACACTCTTACGAAGTTGTTTTTATGTAGAACTTCAACTTAATGAGAGATCACATTATATTTGGATCTGTTTGAAGATTATTTTGAGAAAAATACAATTTGGACTCAAAATTCATGTATCAATCTATCCCGAAAGTTACTAAACCAATTTCTAAGCTGACTAGAAATATATTTTTTAAATAAATAATAAAAATTAATTATGTCATAGAAATAATTGCTCGAACATATAAGTCAGTAATAAATTTGACGTAAAATCTCAGAATGATTGTGAGGAAACTTAAACCAAAATAAGTTTAATTTTTGTTAGAAAATTGTTTGTTATTTTTTATCGACTGATATAATTATTATAATAATAATAATAATATTAGCACGGTGTCGTACTACCCGTTTGGTTTAAACGGATTTATGCTAATGTGTAGTGGTAGAGTGATTATGAAATAGAATGGAGGACCTACAGTTTAAAGTGGAATCTGAACCACGGTGGAGGCCTGGCATTCCTCACATTCACAAGTTGTGATTAAGTTAATAATGTTATATTCTTATGAATAGACGAAGGAAAGCCTAAATTAGAGGGATGTATTTGATTAGTTATTACCTTGTATTGTTCTACTATGCTATAGCGATTAATATTTCCACAGTGCATTCAATAAAGTTAAGACTGCTAAGTTTCATGCTATAATGGAACATAACTACAAATTGCAAGTTTATCTTTTTGATTTGGATAAAAATAAATGAATGGAATAGTTTTTGATCATATATAAATTTAAATACTGTATGGTCTTTTATGATACATAGAAATTTTTTAGTTGGAAGAGAAATCTGAGCTAACTAGCTTATTTAATTAACCCACACTGACTTCACTGATTTAAGTGAGTAAGAACTGAGTAAGACCCGAATAAATACGCTGAAAATGATTGTTATACAGCTGTTATAAACAAAAATTCCACTATTTGAGATTACAAAGAAGAACAATATTTTATCCTTCTGAAATATTTGTACTTAAATAAAACTATACATTGTATTGTTCATAAATACGTTCTTTTCTTAGTAAGAACAATTTTACTTGGGGGTTTTTGGGAACTCTTTACACATTCAAATGAAATAAAATCATATGAAAAACAGAAGAATATTTTATTGAATTAGTTTTGTATGTTTATTGTTAACACAGGAAAGATATTTTATATCAACCAGTGTCAGTTAAACTTTCAGAATTCATTTACAACTTCTTATATCACTACGAACATTTTGTACAAGTGAAAAGTTTTATTAATAGGAGGACAAATACATACAGAAAAAGACAACAAATTTATAGAATTTATACACACACGAACATTTACATATACTTTTTTCGGACAAAACGCTTGTTTTATAATTATGGATTTGTAAATATGTTCTATATAAAAATTGAGATAAGACCGATTTCTCTTTAAATACCGACATTTATGTAAATAAATAAATATCCAGACACAATATAATATCTGTATAATATAACATCATAAAGATATTATAAAATACCTAGATTATATAATACATGATCTACTTTAAATTGAAAACTAAGTAAAATATTTACAATTTAATAAACTTCTTTAACATCAAATGAGATGATATCAGGAAGATATATTTAGTAATATTCTATATAACTTTAAATATTTTCAGAATAATATATTTCAGTAGTCAACAAGAATATTATACTAATACAATTAATATTATTACTATTACACTTTTTACAGCAAATATGAAAGTAAATATTTAATATTAGAATAATTGTTATTATAGGAGTTTATTTACATTTAGTGATTAGTCTATTATATTGTGAACATTAACAGCCACGCATCATTACAATTTTACACATATTTGTAAATTAAAAGAGGTCAAATAATAATTTTGGATTTGAAAAATTGATGTTAGTTCTCATTTTTGTGCAAGGAACGCTAGGGCTCAGCTTAGTTCCCTGAACAACCTTTCAAACCTTCAATAAATAATTTGAGACACACATACTAGATTTAAAGGAGGTTTTCTTTGGTAATAGGTAGATTATATTTAAATTCGGTTTGGTGTGATTTGGTTATTTTAAATATACTTTCATTGTAATCATAATAGATATTTAGCCAAGCAATTTTTATTCAAAATAATTTGAAAAATGTATTTATACTCATCTTATATTTTTAATGTCGTTCTTTTAAAAAGATGACACTCTTGTGTTAGTGAACTATTCAACACGAAACAATATTTATTATAACTAAACCTTGTTGTTTCATTAAATACAAACAAATGTAAAAATATTACGTCTAAATATTGTATTCTTATTTATTATGTTAAATCAATATAATTTATGGTCCCATTAAAAGTATAACAAGAATTTAAAACTTAATTTAATGAATGAAAAAACTTTTATGAATTAAGGGAAGTCAATAAGCAATATATTTATATAAGTCATCATAAGATATTAGCAATTTTTAAATATTATAGAATCCTCATTTAAAATTTAAGTATTAAAAACTTTCAATCGAACTATTTGTAGTAAATGAGTTTTATTTTCGATGTAGAACCATTTCACAGAATACTTTTAGTCGCTAATCCTTTTATATTTGTTATTTAAATAATGATCAATATATATATATATATTTATTTTATATTCATATATATACAAACTTAATATATTTATTTTTACACAAACTAAAATCATTACCATCTATTTTAAATACATAAATTTATAAAATTATGTGTGTTTCAAACCGTTTATTACATCTATAGATTTTCATTCCATTTAAGGAGACGTTTAGCTTACAATGATAGAAAAATGTTTTTATACGATTTAATATATTAATCAATAAACCACAGAATTTGATGACGGTAAAGATTATAGGAATTAATATTTAAACTATGTTTTCCAATGAGTCAGGTAGCGTTTATTCTTTACGCGTTTTTACGCACAATATAATTTAAGATACACGATCTCACCTAAATTTATAGTTACATTGACTAAAATCATATTTAAATTTGTATAAAAACAATATTACATTCAGTGTAATGAGAATAAAACCTTAATTTTTTGAAAACAGGAAACAGAATAGTTGGAAGACGAACCATAATATTACCATCAAAACGAAAATAAAATATATTATTAAATATAAAATAGGTTACACACAAAAGAAAAACTCCTATGTGTCTGTACATATAATACATGATGAACGTTTTATTGTACTTCTGGATCATTAATACATTCTGAAATTCCCATTCAATTTTTAAGGGTGCCACCTAGTAAAAAGTGGAAATGCATTGAATTACAACTTCAACTTCCGGCTACATCACATTATTTCACTAGACATTAGATATTTATAATTTATGGATTACGCTTAGATTGAATGAAAAAAGGATAAAGTGTAGTTCATACCATTAACAAACTTATGTTTATTTTAAACATGATTTTTTTAATTAGCTCATTTTTAATCATTATTATAATAATCGCTGAATATTGTGACAATTTTATGATTGATAGAAAGAAAATTTTTCAATTTTTATACATACATTTATTTTTATGTCACATCAGAAAATTATAGATTTGTTGATGTATTTTTTTTAATTCGTCTTAAGTATTAGATATTATACCCAATACTAAACATTGTAATGTTAAATTATTTTGTTTTAAGTAGGTAGCACCCTTAAATACAAATACTTAAATATAGATATAAAACAGATTATTTAAAAATGTAGCATTGGAATGATTAATTTTATTTGGTTAATTTTTCATAAAATTAACAATTATAATTAAGAATTTTTATTGATTGAATATCATATAATTTCATAAAAACGCTCATAAATTATGAAAAACCGTTTTAAATCAAATTTTAGTAAGGTAATCTGGTTAAACATAACATAAAAGCACTATTATTTGAGATATAAATAAACAATTACACCTCATAGAATAAAATTAATAAGTAAGTAAATGAATACTAAGATGAAAAGTTATTATTATTATTATTACTAGCACCGTGTATTACTACCCGTTATACGTAATCAAGTTAATGTGTAATGATAGGGTGATTGTGAGATGAAATTGAGTATCTACAGTAATGTGGGATCCGAACCACGGTGGAGGCTTAGCATTCCACACATTCACAAGTTGTGATTAATACACGTCTTGTCAGAAGTAAAGGAAGGGTTTGGTAATCAGATAAATAGGAAAAAGAAAATTAATTTTATATTTATTTGTTTAGATAATTATTACTTTTAGCTTACTCTGCCAGCTTTCATCAAACTATTTTAAATATAACTGTATTTCGGCGAAACAGCCGTATCACAGCGATATAGTCAAAATAGGCATAACATAATTTTTTAAATCAGAGATCTAACCATATTTATAATTTACTAAATAAAATTTAAAATGTGGTAATTAATAATGAAAAAGCTAATAAACTCTAATAATTATATGATCTAGTAAGTTTATTGACATTTGGTATTTCATTGAATATTCAGGAGATATACATATATATAATTAATTTATATTATCAGTAGAGCTTGGTCAGTATTTACTAAGGAATTTCAAATTTATGATTCAGACATAAGAATAAAGCATAGTGAAATAACAATATTAAATATTTTATGTATTATCTCTAAAAGGTTTACATCTATTTTCCAAACACTTTCTATTACTATTCCATATTGATTTTAAATAAAATACAATATTTAAAAACTAAACAAATTTTGATTTTTCCTGTAAAAACTAAAATATAAAATTCTTTTACATTTTATTTAAATCATATGCAACAAATAATATTATTCTTAAATTGTTTATTTCCCTTAATTTATTTTATCAATGCTTATTTTATTATTATTAATATACATGGGTAACATTTATTATTTTTTAAGTAAACACTCAATTGTATAAAGGGTGCCATTTATGTAACAAAAAAAGACTAATATACTGGTTTAGTTCATATGAATTTTAAATAAAATTGTCATAGTAAATATATCTAGCATTTATAATAATTTTAAAAATCATAGCTGATAAAATATTATATATTTGGGGCTTATTGCATGACTTTCTAATTAAAAATTAATATATGGTATAAGAATAATAATAATATTCCTAATCATTATCTTTATTTTTCTCTAATGACACAGAAGTCCAAACTAGATTTAATGTACAATTCATTAATTCACAGTAAGGCAACAACAGTTAGTCAGTCAAAATATTTAAACCCTAAATAAAATCACAAACTATAAAAAAAAATACTTATTACTCTAATGTACTTTTTATATTTATAAATATATACACAATGATTGTACCAGCAATACCATAAATAAAACTGTGGGGTCTTACAAATATTATTCAGAATGGTAAAAGTAATGAAAACATATGATATAATTTGTAACGATTCCTCATTTGAGGTAATTTAATTATTTTTTCATTAAAATACACACACATCATAATATTTGATTTTCATTTTAATATAAAAGAGGATCATTTACTATCATATAAATAAATATTTTAAGAAAATAGTATAATCTAAATAAAAAGATATCTTTGTTTTAAAACAATTTGAGCTACAAATTCCCATTTAATAATTTATTTCAAACGTTAAAGAGGTTATAATTAAGTGATGATTTTCTAAAAAAAAGTTTATGTTTTGATTTTTAGAGGTATTAATTATAAAGCATATTATTTAATTAGAGTTTCAGAACTAAGCTGTGTTTGAAGTTATTATATTGCTGTTCACCTTGACCTACTAACAATTCGGATTTTAAGCATATTCTACATTTAGTCTGTTAATCATCTCTTTAATCTTTGATTAAATCAAGGTGTGTAACAATAATAATATTATTAAAATTAGTATCCCCTGGGTAAGTAGTAGCATGCTATAAAGTGTTTCTCTCAAAATATATTAGTTTGATGATGACGGGTAAATTGAGATTATAATATAGGTAAGCTGTAAGATAACGGTGGTTTTTATTAAATAGTTTCCCACCCTACATCAGTAAAAAAAATTGGTACATTTCCTATACATACAAACTTGATCCTCCCTATATAAGTAAAGTAGGCAGCATATGCCAAAAACAAAAATTGTGCTATGATGTAGTGCAGAGAAAAACCAATACTTAAGAATAAACATACAAGCCCGAATAATTATTCCTACTTTGGATGATTACATGCCAATAAAAGACTAAAATCGATCTTATCCTACAGCTTAGTGATTCTATGATGCGATATTTTGATAAAAGTAAGATTTAAAAAATACAACCCAACCAAAACAATTATTCAAAGTTACCCATGCTCTGAGAATATGTCCAATTTTATTTTAATTATTTAAAATATAGTATTTATATTCCTTAATAAATTAACAGTCCACATTTTAAACTTATATATATATATATATATATATAATGTAAGATGTTACCAAAATCTATTTTCATTAAGATATTTAATTGTATTTACTTGATATATTTTATATTAAAAATACTCCTAAAATATAGTGACAAATTTATCAGAAGATATAGATTAAAATTTCTGAATAAAATTAAAAATAAATAACAAATATTTAATTTCATTGGGTATTCTATATTGTATATTGATTACAAATAAATACATCTATTTAAGTGTTTGCAAGTCTTTTTAAATGCTTTACATATATAAATCAAACAAAACAAGAAATCACTCTTCCAATAGATCCATATTTGTTTGTTAATGAGCTTCTTATTCTTTGATAGTAATTTAAAAATCAAATATATAACAGAATTAAAATATATGAGAAAAAAACAATAACAAAATACATGCACACATAAATAAATTTATACATTAAAATTAAAGATGTTTACCAAAAATAATTACAAGCCATCAGTCAATAAATGTTTGTTAATTTCCATTCTCTATTTTGGTTAAATTAATTTTGTTAGTTTGTTTTGATTATCTGTTTCATTCTTGATAAACATATCTTTATTATTCTCTCGATTTCAATAAGATGTGAGACCATGGATTTGGATAGGTTTATATAACTTAATTTAATTAAATTTAGACTAAATATAAATTTAGTGTTTTATTTTAGTTTACAATGAAAAGGGATCAAACATTTATATGTGTCATACAAGTTATTGATATCTTCTTGAAATGATTAACTAATAAAAGTTTTAGTACAAATTTACCAACGGCTAAATAGCTATAGACAATAGTTTATTGCCAACATGACAAATATACAAAATATTACAAATTTGCTTTTATTTGGTGTGTAGTATGCTCACAGCTATGATTTAAATTATTAATCCTGATATAATATAGATTTAGACAATTTAGGTAGACAAATTGTCAAAAAATAAACCAATTTGAGTAAATTTATTTCTTTTACTTATATATAGGCCTATATTTAAACTAAACACATTTTTGAAAATAAAATAAATCACATCCTAGCTATCAGAAATATACAATTATTTATGATATAAACATAATTATTTTAATGAAACAAATAGCCGAAGCTATTGTTAATTCATTTTAGAGAGGATACTACCTCAAAGATATATTCTGAAAAATAATAATAATAATAAATAATTATTTTAGTTATGGAAATACAAATGAATTATATTATAATATTGTTTATATATTTTTAACTATCTTAAGTCTTCGTATTTTACTATTAGTGAAATATGTACTAAACTAAATCTCACATTATTTGGTTTGAAAATAAATAAGTATTAAATGCAGAAATTTTAATGCCATAAATTAACACAATGTACTTATTGATTTACTTTTGATGTCATTAATTAATACAGTCCATTTAGTAAAATATATGTTAGTTTGAAAATTGAATATTGAATTTTCAATTTTAAAATTTAACTTTTTTTAGAAATCTTAAGACTTTAATCACTTTTTTTTAATAAAATTGTATTTATTAAATTTTCAAATTATTTCATTTATTTAAAAAAAATATGTTCTCAAATTTTCTTTTGTTGCTAAATGCAATATCTTATGATATCCTTAAGCAAATTAACTATATTTAGAAATTTGATTTTCTAAAGAATATTATTAACATAATAATAGTGCTGAAAGCTAAAATATATCCTAACAAAACCAAATATTTAAAATATTCTTAATATTAAATGAGAATCTAAATTGCATATATTTAGAGCATTGTTTCATAAGCATAAAAAGGGCTACCTTGTTTAATAGGATTAGATTCTTAACTTTAATTTTATCCCCTCTAATGAAGTATAAAATAAAATTTTAAGCTTTTGCAATAAAAATTTGATATAACATTTGTTAAAAAAGTCTAACACATGTTGAGAGATTTAAAATTAACCCTTAACTTGTTAGATCAAGTTCTGCTGTGATAAAATTGACTACACATCTGACATGTTACTTTAAGCAAACTTGTGACGATATTTTATTTTTTGGGAAAAATATCTGTACTATCTTTAAGTTAGTTTGGAAAAAATATGTATAATGTCAGATCAGATATAAAACTAACACATATTTAAACTTTCTCAAAATGTATTGATTTTGGTGTTCTTTATTAATGATGAAATAACTTACATTTTTATTTGAATCTTTATTTGAATCATAAAACAATCAATAAATTTACCTGATTTTCAAGCAATACATAACATTTCATTAAAATAAACTTTAAAATTTTAATTTTTTTGAAAAAAGATTGTAGAAATTCTAGCGATTTATCGTTTTGTAATACATCACTGTTAAAATCATGACTACTTTTGATTTAAAAATTAAAGCTGTTATATTTGTTCAAATTGATTAAAAAATTATACCTTTTGATGATGTAAGTTATATTTATGCCTGCTTATAATAATCTATAATATAAAATATGTTCATATATTATTAAATAAATGTGGATTAACTATAATATAGTTTAATCACATTTTAAAGTGAAACTATCTCTTAAATAATGTGGTTATTAAACAAAATATGTATAATTGTATTCATAATACATAAACAACCTTGAGTCCTCATGGATGCTATACATTAAATATGAAGTAAGTTTTACAGTACATTTTATACATCGGGGATTTTTTATATTTAAAATTAAAATCAATTAAAAGGCAAACGTCAAAAGAGATAATATTGTATTTTGCTTGCTTTAATTTTATAATGAATAAATGCTCCTTTCGCAAATATATAAAAATATGTTTATGAAGTTGATAAAATTGATCTAAAAATATTCTTAAAACCTGAAGAGATAGTGAGATGTAGTAGCAGAATTAACAATTATAAAATAATAGATTTAAATATCATACCGAGGGGGATATTAAAAATATAACATTTGAACAAGGATTAAACATAAAGGACTTTATCTATAACACAGTTTAGAGATTTCCATTTCTTACTATCAATTGTAATTATTTATCTACATTCAACATTAAAGTCATCTGTATCTGGCATTTCTTGGAAAATTATATGTAGATTTAAATGTAATAGGAAGTTTTAAGTTATTAAGCTAACAATTTATAGTTTCATAATTATAATTTATGTTATTTACGAAAAGTAGCCATTGTTTGATTAGAGATACCATTTAAAATTCATGACGGTGGGAAAAATCAGATCAAAACGATTGATAGATTATCAATTCGGTCCTTTCTGGAAATTCAGGAATGCTAACTCTTCATCCAAGAAGAGCATAAGGGGTTGTTGGATTCACAGAAATTCACCAAATAATATATCTTCCTAAATTTTTCAAGATAGTATATTTATTGACTTAATCAGAGGGCTCACAAATAACTATATATCAAAAATAATTAATATAAATTAAATAATCCTAAACACTATATTTATGATCAAATTTCTAGCTAATTCAGAAAGAAACATTTAAAAAGTACTATAGCATACCAATACGAAATTATTATTTTTATTGTTTGAAGTATTTAACGTGCTAATTACTATAAATATTTATATTACAATATTTGATTTGGGGTGATTTAACCTAACCCAAAGAAATTAATTTATTTAAATGTTATACTTATGTATCAGTTGAAATATTTCTTATGTAACCAAACTAAGATTCTATTTATTTAAATTTATAAGCACTGTCCTTTATCAATTCCATAAAACAATCAACCGTTCTGATTTTTATTTGTATATTCATTCAAAAACAAAATAAGTTTGATTTTAAATCTGCTTATTTAAAAATTTGTTCAAATAATCTTGTATTCAAAATATGACTGAAAAAAAGACTTTGCATTTTATTCAAGTTACGTACAAGCAAGTTTATATGATCGATTAATATAAGCCATTAAAGTTGGTCATTCACACGATAATGTACTAGTTGGACTGTACTCAGCTGTACAAGCTGTACAAGGTACACGCCATTTACGTAAAAGGCTCAAAGTCTTAATTTTCCTGGTTCCAATATTGCCCCTTTTAGATAAGATGCACGATAGTGTAAAAAAGAATGTTTATCATCCTCGCTTTCAGAGTAAACAAGGAGGAAAAAGGGAGGAAGAAGAATGTTACGGAGGCATGGGAGCTGAGTCAACTCAAACCTTTTACTGCATGCCTTGCAACATAACTATAAGATGCCTCTGGTTGTACTAATTAACTGTAAAACATATTATGTTTACTTATTGATTAATTGTTTGAAAGAAATATCAACACGATAATTACTAATATATGTAATTTTTGCCAAGTGTTGTTCAGTTGTGATATTTTTAATATAAATACTGTACTAGCCTGTACATATGTTAATCTCTCTTATTGAAATGTGTCAATGATTCATTTAAATATACCTTGCTTTGTAGCTGTGTAGATTTTTAAAAGAAAAACGTGTTATGACTATGGATATCATTGAGTTATTCTGTTAAATGTTAAAAATGAAAAAAATGAATTGAACTTTCATTATTGTAAATTTATTCAAATGATTTGATAAGTTTTCTAACAAGTTTTATTATTATTATTTTACTATCATATCAATAGCATGATAGTATCATGTATTCAATACCAACATATATTTAAAACAAATTATTTAATATACTATTTTAAATAACACAACTAACAGAATCAAATAATCAATAGTTTGACATCAAGATCAACTCAAATCTTGAAATATCAATCGGGAAAAGCGTTGTTTTTTTATCACAGTATTTCATTGCTTCTTTTCTACTCCTACTATTTTGGTTAGTGACAAATTAAGTACAAATGTAAATTGTTTAAGAACAACACACTCCTCTAACTGTTGTTGAAGGATAGTATTTTAGAAATTATTTTATTATGTTTAGATCTAAATAGCACAGAAAATACTAATTCCAGTATTTTCCTGAAGATTTTATATACACTAAAATCACTTACAACGTTCTTATAACACAATTATCTGTGTGAAATTATTTGCGATACCTAGTTATACCGTGATTCTTACGTTCTAAACATTTTAATTGGTGGTGTATTATATAGTGTACAAAATTGAGGAAACCATTTTTGTGTTAGCTCATAGTGTCATTATGAAGTAGCCATATCAATATTATTATTGGGAGTAATCAAAAGTCTAAGTATTGTTCATTGATTCGATGTGTAGTAAAACTCCCAACATGACGTATGTACAGGTCGAAACCTTTTCATGTAGAATCAACAGATTAAATAAAAAAGACAAACTTATCTGAACAACGTCTTATGCTTAGTAGTCTTATAACATGGTTTACTGAAATGTTTATCATCTATGTCCGTGTTTAACGTGTACTTTTGGCTTTCCTATGCCTTTAGTGCGCCTATAGGGTTCGCACATCCAGCAGAAAACCACAAACAAACATCACTTGAAGAGTATTCGACGGAACGCCCGACGGAAGTCTTTGTTAAATATAGTATAGATGACGGGATTTAGGGCCGAGTTCATGTAACCTAACCAAAACGCAACTGCGAAAGCCATTTCGGGTATGTTACACACGGAACACATGGGTCTCAGAATGTACAAGAAAAAGAAAGGTAACCAACACGCGATGAAGGAGCCCATGATGAGCCCTAGGATGAGGGTTGCCCTTTTCTCCTTTTTCCTCGCTAGTCTCCGCTTCTCTCGCTCTGGGTCCCTGGGCTTCTGTATCCTCGGTACAACCTCCGATAGATTGCTATCGCTTGCGGGGATATTAGCGTTCCCCGTGGGGGCCTTAGCTTTGTTTACTGTTTCTTTTTTCGCCTTGGAGGTCACCTTCCTGCCGAAGATCGGTTGGCACAGCCTCATTTTGAGCGGTTTCACGACAGCGCACCTACTGACCACTCCCGAATCTGATGACGAAGGGTCGAACTCACTGACCATGTCTGTGTCGATACCAACACTGGGTGCCCTACACCTAGCCATGGCTGCAGCCTGCTGCGCCAGGTCGCCGTTCACCGAGAGCGTCGAACCACGGAACTGACACGTCTGCAGCGACTGTTTAGATACCCCGGCCACATGCGCCACCTTTAGCGTGTCTTTAGGGGCCTCAAGATACCCTCCACCATCATGGCTACAGGCATTGTCCGCATTGTCACTCGTGCTGATGTCGGACGCGAAGTCGCACGTCACTATGGGGATAGGCATCGGCTTAGGTGGTTCCGCCACGATAGTGGCTACACCTCCGTGTTCCAGGGTCACGTTCCCTTCCACGACAACGTTTCTCATTGGGGAGTTGCTGTTGCGGTCCACTGCCGTACTCACGGTCCTTGCACTCACAGGGGTGATGAATGTCGTGGACTTTTCCTCCTGGGGGCGCGGACTGGGCTTTTTCCGGATTCCTCGTCGCGCTCTCGCCTTCGCTGCGTAGTAGATCCGGATGTAGACGAACACCATTATGCAGCTGGGGATGTAGAAGGAGCCCAGCGCCGAGTACATCACGTAGCCAATTTCTTCGCTCAACTGGGGACAGATCGAAAGAAACAACCAATCAGACGGTGGAAACACTAACGTAAAAATAAAGATCATGACATCTACCTCGATGATTTCAAAGACTAATTGTCAAGTTAATTTAGTTCGGTTCACCTTGGATAGAAAGGTAAAGATTTGAGTCAAGTAAGATGATTTGACGGTAGATTATCCTAGTTAAATTTTCACTCTCTCTCAACGCAAATGCGGGCAGTAGTTACTATCATCCAGAATCTACTTTCCTTAAACCTATTTCAGTAGTTTAATTAAATACTGATAGTCAATTTTGTGAGACGTGTTGAAGTTTTTAATATAATTATGTATATATATATATATATATATATATATATACATATATACATATATATAAGAAATATAGTATTTTTGCCTCTTTGCCATTTTTTTTATTTCAATTTAATAAAATACATTTGACCATGAGAATCTAACGCATGTTTAATTTTACACATTATAGTTCCACCTTTCTTCACAAAAGACCAACGGTGTAACATATGCATTGTATCAAATACATCTAAAAAACTTTAGGAATTGTTTAAAATACTTATACATATCCATAAAGACTTATCATTCATAAAAAATATGATTACTGTATATTTAATTAAAAAAATACAAGATTTAAAGTAATATTTAAATATGAAACCTAATAATTTTAACTTACAAGTAATAAACCCAAACTAATAAAATATAATATAAAATTTTTTAACAAAATATTTTTTTTTATTCTAATGCTTATTAATCATCATTTTCGTTCTACTCTGATATTTTATCCCTACAATCGGTTATTTGAAACAAAATGTCAAAGTTTTGTGACTAAGCAACGGTTTTCTGTATTTTTATTTTGCCATCCTAATATATATACAAGAGTATCGATTAGTATTGACCTCCAAGTCATGTCAAGAGAACTCCACAGCTGATATCGACAAGCGTTGTTTCGGTTTTGAACTGAAGCATAGTGATTCATGGGCTGATGCCCAATAATATGACTGAGCTAACGTAAAAACCGACTAAGTAATTTTATCATATTTACTAGATACAAAAAATGTCGTTTCATTGAGCAAATACTTAATACTAAGTGAATTTTTATTTATTTATATACTGTCGTGGTCTGAGAATGGATCAACTAATTCAGTTATTTATCTAAATTTAAAATATATTTTGTTTTATTATTTTTGCTGTGATGTGATCTCTGCTACAAGATAGGCTAAGAACTGTTATTAAGAAAGAAATTTTGTTTGCTTGATTTTTTATTTTTTTTTTTGCTCTTCGTCTCACAACCCATCCACGTTGAATACATGTGGTTGCATTATTTAAAGAGGATGAGAAATCTAATATTAAGAAAAATGTATTTGCATTAGCTTGAAAAATTGACTAAATATTCCCCTTTTTAAAACCACGTTTAGTAAAACAACACCCACAGTAATTTAAGCTTATAATGGTTGTGTTAAGGAGTTGATAAAAATATATATTGATTTTTTTTCTAAAAAATCGTCTTAAGGTTTAAATCTATATAAGGGTAGTGTTTGGATATAAATGTATAAAAATATATACATATCATATTTATTTGTTATAGCTAATTTTATAGATAAAATCAAAATAAATTTATCAATACATTTTTAATGATGTAATGACTAGGATCATTAAAAATAGCACAAGTATTGATTTTATTCTTATAAATAATTAATAATTCCTCAAATCTAGTGTCAGGAAAGCGTTCAAATTGCACACTACCATGACTGTTAAGCCTGTTATTGATATATAATAATATATTTGCATTTCAAAGTCGAAATAAACATCCGTCCCTTAGAAATATTATTTTAATGGCCAACATAATATTTACAAAGAGAAATACATTTAGTATAAACACTTTACATGCTCTAATTCACAAGTGTATATCTTTAATTTCTCTTAACCCCTCATGGAGAGAAGTATGATGTATTGTCAAAAAAGTCTAACTCGAAATGTTGATGAATGTCCAAGTTTCATAATACTCTGAAACCGAAATAGTGGTTTTCACGATGTCATCTTTCTGTCCGTTATTAGTTTGTGTGTATCCAGAGCTATATAGCCCTGGTGTGTATCGGCCGAGAACCGAGACACATTTTACCAATATACAAAGGTTCCTCAGAGGAGGGTTTTATAGATTAGATATCCAACCTTAAAATTAAGGGCGATTAACTGAGGGGGTAAAAAAAATTGGATTTTCTTGAAAATTTTAACGATTTTGCTTAAAAAATAGAAATAATATCGAGGAGCTGTATGGATTACAAAATAAATGGTATGACACAATTGGACAGATTTTCTCATGTTGTGTTTTTATATTTGAAGATAATTTATAAAATTAAATTTCAAGTAAACTACCCAAAAGTTTACTTTCCTATTTAAAAACAAAACAATCATTTTGTTTGTCACAATAATCACTCTTTGTGTGTAAGATTAAACAAAATTGTTCAAATAAATTGAACATAATTCAAATTTTAAAATTAAGTTAGCTGTATAGTAGCATTAAATTATTTGTAATTGGTAAAAATAAAAACTTATTTTTATTTATCATGAAAAACTGTTCAGGGATTCCCATTATGAATTCAATCTTCAAAGTTAATTCTTTTTAAATTCAAATTTCCTATAATTTGTTGCTATCCATTAATTAATTTATTTTAAATAAATAATGCTATAATATAATTTATAATATAAAATAGACACCCAATATCAATTTTGAAATAATTCACTAGAGCTATTTAAACAAATCAAATTTTACGAAACTTAGTGAGAATCATGCCTCAGACCATGGGGCCACAGAAGTTGACTACTTGTTACTTAAAAATGACTATTTTCAAAACCGAAGCCTTTATCTTTAAAAAAATAAAAACTTTATTAAGACAATTACCTTTACTTGAATTATAGCGTAATCAAATTTTAAATTTATGTTAATTTTTTATAATGTATTTTATAAAAAACATAAGAAAAATAAAACCATTTTAGGGATTAAAAATAAAATAAAATGTTAAGCTAGAATTTATGTAACGAAAAGATTCATGTGCCACTTAATTCCTATTTTAAAAAAGTATAAATTACAAAAAATAAGAGTGATAAATTATTTTAATCTACTTTGGCATGTATTAAAACTAAAAAAACGAGCCTCGAACAAAGTTTTTTTCTACCACCCTGCCAGAAAGGATTATTAGCATAAGTTCTATTGTCACGACGGAAGTTCTGCCAAAAGTTGAGTTAGAAGGGAGTTTGAAAGAGCCAACCTCCAGACGTATTAGTAAAAGGATTAATAGGTGTGACGTCAGGGTCATAAAGTTCACGTCATTCAAGAGGCGGGGAAGGTAGAGAAAAAAATACTCGGTCCTCACTTACTCGATAAGATAAAGTTATTTAAGTGGATGGCACCAGTTTTTATGACTGAGTAATTGGTTGATGTCTATTGGAAAATGTCGATGATTTAATAGCCGATAGAACTTTAGTGCTCAAATAAATTAAAGTTTTTATTATTATTAGCACCACGTCTTACTACCCGTTCGGGTTATAGGCACGTACGCTAATGTGTAATGGTAGGTAGATTGTGAAATTAAATGGAGGACCTACAGTTTAACGTGGAATCCAAACCACAGTTGAGGCCCGACATTCCCCATATTCACAAGCTGTGATTAATACATGTCTTGTCAGGAGTGAAGGAAAGGTTTGGTAAATGAAATAGTCTTATTGGTATAAAACTGTGATAGGATAACTAGGATTAATTATGGTAATATAGCTACAGATTATTTTCCCTGGTTGTCTAGGGGTAAGGTGTTGGATTTATGTGTTGAAGGTCCAGGGTTCAATACCCGGTCCCGGTATGGATTTGTATGATAGCCAAACCCTTTCTTCACCTCTGACAAGTCGTGTATTAATCACACCTTGTGAATGTGTAGTATGACAGGCCTCCACCGTGGTTTGGATCCCAAGTTAAACTGTAGGTTCTCCATTTCATCTCAAAATCACCCTACCATTACACATTAGCGTGAGTGCGTGTAACCCCAGCGGTTAGGAAGACGCGGTGCTAATAATTTTTCCTAAGCATCGCGTCTTAACACACTTTTGGTTTGTAAGCATATTTACTGATTACACTAAGGTGTTAGGGATAAGAAATTTTGAATAAAATTAAATTTGAATCAAATAAATCTTAATAAATCACACATTTGTAGCTGACGATTACCGTACGTACATCATAGACTCTGCCTTAAAATATGAGTGAAGAGTGGAGAATGACCATGGGCACGGGTTGAATCCTGGATATCTCAGTGATAAGAGCATTGGCGTACTAAGCAAAAAGTCCCGGGTTCGATTCCCTTGTCCAGGTGTCATTTTTCAATTTTCAGAATATGAAAATTAGGTATACCTGCAATTGTGTGAGAAGAGAGAGTGGAAAACTATTTATAAAAACACCTTAGTATACCCGACTGAGATTTGAATACCAAGATCCCTGTCCTCGGCAGTCTAGTCTAACACTAGAGTGATGCCTTAAACCTTGTAGCCACCTAAGGGGGCTATTAAAGTTTGCTTTAAATTATCCATTCACGTAAGTGAAAATAACATTCCTCTAAATTAGATATTTCTCTTTTCTATCAACAAAGTTTAAATGTTGTTGATAGCTCTGATGGTTAGTAGGATGCGATGCATGCGCGTAAACAATATTATGGTAATTTTTATAATCTTTTTTACTTATAAATAGCACAAATTATTTGTTTAGACTTGGTAATATTAGCATTCAAAACCTTCGCTCTATTTTCCTACCTATATTTCTCCAGATTTTATGTATCTCTCTACTTCTCTGAATATCTCTCTCTAGATGTTTCTCAATAACTTTCTGTACTTCTCCCACTTTCTGTATATCTCTTAATTTCTGTCTCTCTCTACCTTTCTGTGTCTCTCATTTTATATTTCTCTGTACCTTTTTGTATCTCTCATTTTATATATCTCTCTACCTTTCTGTATCGCTCTAAATTTCTGTATTTCTATCATTTTCTGTATCTCTTTTGCTTTCTTTATACCTCTCCTTTTATGTGTCTTTATCGATTGATGTATCTCACTTCCTATCCGTATCTCTCTACATTTATGTATCTCTTTCTATATCTCTATACCTTCCTGTACCACTCTAACTTTCTGCTCTTTCTAATATTATATTTTTACCTCCCTGGTTTCCTTTCAAATATTAACTATTTAATCGAAAGATTTCACTTACTAGACCGTGTGACTACAAAAGTGGTATATTTTTTTGTTTGATTTTGACCGTGGTATTTCTCATATTTTCAAAACTTTAATGCAGATGGATTTATTAACTTACTGAAACCATCCAAAGATACTCATATGCCCCCTCATGTTATCATAAGCTTTCAATTTTGAAGTTATTATGATATATATATATATATATATATATATAAATAACAACACTTATAAGAGAACCCCCAAAATAGAAGTATGCATTTTCTAAATAATAATAATTATTATTACTTCAGCTCTACTATAAAAATCCCATACCGTGTATTAAGGTGTGAATACAGGAAATTTCAGTATTTTTGCATTTTTTTTAAAGCAAAATATTGTTTGGACAAGATAAATAACAAATTTCTCCAGATCGTTATTTTCTTCACATGGTGATATAAATCGTTCTTGGATATCTGTCAAGGCTGTCCTAGAATTTAATTACAGCCTTTTATTATCATTTATAAAAATCTCATATATTGATAATATGATCATGACAGATATTCAACAACTGTTGATATCAACATGTGAAAAAAATTAAATAATATGTTTCTACAGGAACAATATTTTATTTATTTTGAAAAAAAAAAAATTCTACAAGAAATGCTAAAACACCACTCTTACCATGCGTTCTCTACACCCCCACCTTAAGTACAAGTTATGTTTTGTCTCAGCCACTTCTCTCTGTCTCTCGTTCTCCAATATTACAATGCCCCAGCTCTGTATTTATATGGTTATTCACACAGAAACTTGTATTCTTCAGAGGATTAGGTCTACTACCCAGCTCTTTGTTTCCAGTCTAGTGTATTTCCTTGCACACCCCCTATTCAAACCCTCTATTCTTGATATCTTCAATCCCCACCCCTATTTTACCCCCATATCTTGTGACACTAATCCTATTCGATTCAAGCTACTCCTCCCTAGGGGTCCTTCATTGGCCTGGTTTTCTCAGCTGGCGCCGCCTTCAAAGTTTAGGAGAGATCTAGTCCGTCGTAAGCTTTCACTTATATCTCGAAAGGGTTAGAGAGGAAGGGGAGGGGAATAAGGAAAACGTAATCGGGTTTCATTGCTTCCATTCGGAGCCGAGTAACGTGGCTTGGACCTTAATGCCGAAATATATGACCAACGTGTTAGTTTTATGACGGGATATGGTAGTTGAACTATAAGATCGTGTCGGAGGACCGTTTTATATTACCTATTTATATAAGGCTGACATTGCTTCTATTCTATTTTCAACAAACCAAACATCGTATGACTTTTTTATATCATATAATTTAAATAACCACTTAAAATACAAGTAGAATTGTTTGTATAGTATGACATAAGGCATTTTCCCAATTTAAGTACAGTTTTTTCCCCCACCACTTTTCAAGCTCTAAGCATAGTAATTTTTTACGTTTATATATAAGAGATGAGGAAGTTTGAATTAAAAAGAAGGGTTCGGGAATTTTCTTGGAGGTAACATGGAAAAGCCTCTAGGGAAAAAAACACTCTCAATACACTCGACCGAGAGTCGAACCCCCGATCTCCCCGTCAAAGGGCAGTCAAGTCTATTGCTAGAGTGACACTTTGTCTATTCGACCACATCAGCGGGTTTTACGTACTGTCGTGTTGTATGACTTATTATTTTGTATTTAGCTCTAGTTCTACGTATTTAATTTTCTTAGTTTCAATATTAAACTAATTTTATTTTAGCACCACGTTTTACTATCCGTTCGGGTTATACGTTAATGTGCTAACTACGCTAGGAGTTTAAGAATTAGGAAGGTCTTATTTAGAGCAGGTGTACCTGTATTTGTATGAAGGAAGAGAGTACAACCATTTAGGAAATCCATCCTCAGTACACATGACCGAGATTCAAACCACTTTGTTTCCATCATAGCCAGTCTATTCTACTGCTAGAGTAATGCTTTAGACCATGCAGCCACCGAAGTGGGTTTTAAACTAATTAAAATTTCAATTTTATTTGGAGTTAAAGGTGTAAGACTTAAATTCAGCATTCCTATAGTTATTATAGAAAACATTTTTCACTGATATTTTTAATATTCAGATAATAGTTTTAAGTAGTTGTTGAAAGGAATGATATATTATTATTAATTAGCACCGCGTCTTACTACCCGTTTGGTTTATACGCTTTAAGTACTAATTACGCTAATGTATTGGGCATTGGGAAGGTTAAATTAGAGGAAGTGAAACCGCATTTGCGTGGAGGGAGAGGGGAAACCCATTTAGGTAAAACCACCCCCAGTTCACCCGATCGAGATTCGAACCTCGATCTCCCCGTCTTTGGCGGTTGAGCTCAACACGACTAGCGCGTTAGCCAACTACGCCACCGAGGCGGGTAGGAATGTTATAGACTTGTGTAGTTAAAATAGTAACAAGATTATAAAAAATGTATCAAAATAGTTAATCTACTAAAAATAGATTTTATTTGTTGATTATGACGTAATAGACATGAATATAATTTAGTTTATAAATGACACCAAGCCTTAAACAACACATTTTAAATTAAATTTTAAATATTAGCGCTTTAAATAAAATTGAACATTTGTAAAATCTCAAATATTCGAAATAAAATTTTAAGTTCGGATAAAAAAAAGGATTTCACCCATCTATAATTTTAATTATTTAGTTATTCTGCCACGTATTAAAACCCATCCGGGGTATACGCTTTACAATCACGCTTATGGGCTGAATGAGGGTGTAGCATATACAATCATGATAATCGCATTTGCATTGATAAAATAGTGAAATAATTTATGAAAAATCACTCAAGTACACTCATCTTAGATTCAAACAACAGCCTCTCTTTTTGAAAGAAAACCAAACTAGAAGTACCTGACATAGAATCTGCGTGCCCACCGATGGTGATAACCACAAAAGTTCTTAATCTGATTTTTTAACAAAAGTGAAATTTCTCAACTATTTCCAATTATTCGCGTTAAGTTTGGGTGATAAGTCGAAACTCATAATGTTACAGTCAAATTTAATTAGAAAACTGAATGATGTAGGCTTCACTGTCACAATATACTTGAATAACAATGATAGGGAGTTTGGGGATAGAATCCTAGTTGGGATAGCTAGGGTGGTATTTTCTAAACTATTTTTCATTCTCCCTCTTCCCAAATATCGGTAAACTCCCACTAAATTCAAACTTACTCGTCCCTTATACATTATGTAACTGGCTCATCAAGTATAACACACATGGGTAGTAAGACGTGGTTCTAAAATATATTGAGTATCTTGAATCTGTAAAGTTTATATAAAGCGCCCAAAGAGAAATAAATAACAAGGTCAGACAATAATAGGTAAATATTCCAAGATAATGATCACTCTAGATAAATAAACTATGGTCATATCTTATAACATACAAAATATCAAAAACAAGCTAGGTATTATTGTTTAGGTGGGGGTGTATGGAACGTGATTTTGTGGCAGTATCTATGCATTTTGTTTATATTAAAACCATTTTTTTTGTTTTAAATAAATAATATAATTCTTTAGTAGAAATATCAGAGTTTAATTATTTTCTTCGCATAGTGACACCAACAGGCCCGGATAAACACTTGTGGGGGCCGTGTGCCAAATAAAACTTGTGGCCCTTAGAAGCTAGCTCCCCAATGAATGATTATACATTTTACATATATATGGGTAGTTTTATTTAGAGACAAACTTTATTTGCAAACGTTTAGCTATCATGGTGAGTACCGTGAGACTTGTTATTAAAATATTAATGATTAATACTATAATAATTATTAAACTATACAGTGTTTTTTATATACTAAGTGGATTATAGTGCTGTAAATTAATAGCTAACAAAATAATGATACTGAAAATTATAATTAAAGACTATATCAGTGTAATTACATTTTATTTAGCCCGTTGTCTACAGATAAGATACTAATAATATAATTAGTAAAGTAAAAAGGATTTTATTATTAAAAACACTTTTGAGTTTTTCTTGCGTTACATCTAGTTAATTCTTCAATATTAATAATTTTATTATTTTATCTCAGAAATTGTTGTCAATAGAAAATCAATGCTTATGTTTCTGTCAAAAGTCAACGGTACCGTCTGTAGATATGTAATATTTTCCGTTTGCCAAAAACAGTTTTTTCGTTAATTTTTAAGCACGGACTCCACTTAATGCCAGGTTACCAACACCCATCGATTAGGGAATTTCTAGATTATTTTGGGATACATTTTACGAAAAAACATAAAAATATTGAAATATAATATATCACAAAATAAATATGACAAGTCAAAGTGATTTATTTGCCATGCGTATGTGGGCCACTAACCTCGGGGGGCCCTGTGTGTGGCACATTTGGCACATGCCTTAATCTGGGTTTGGGCATCAACATTTCTCTAATTTCCCTCAAGCATGTCCTTTAGCTTAGTGATACATTTTTCTATTCATTTAAAGATTGTGTCATTAGTGCCGCTATGCTCATGATTGGATATTATACAACTGTCAATATCACATATGAAGAAAATTAAACAACATGTTCCTACTAAATCACCCGCCTCGGTGGCGTAGTTGGCTAACGCGCTTGTCGTGTTGAGCTCAACCGCTGAGGACGGGGAGATCGAGGTTCGAATCTCGGTCGGGTGAACTGGGGGTGGTTTTTCCTAAATGGTTTTACACTCTCCCTCCACACAAATGTGGGTTCACTTCCTCTAATTCAACCTTTCCAATTCCTAATCCATTAAGCGTAATTATTACTTAAAGCGTATAACCCGAACTGGTAGTAAGACGCGGTGCTAAATACTACTACTACCCCTACTGAGTCAATATTTTAGTTTTATTAGCCAAAAACAAATTTGATATATAAACTACAAAAAATACGGTATTTTAAATTTCGTTCCTTGCACTCCCATCTTAAGGTGGTTACTTGTGCAACTCTTGCACTACCCTCTTATCCAGTTTCATGAGGACAGTAGGGTCAAGAGATCCAATGTGAGCTAGTGTCCTTACACAGGTTTTTAAGGGGTTAAGGGTGTGTATTTATCTCTGGAAGGTTAAAGTTGAGCCATGGTCTAAGTCAGAAAGTTTGGATCATCTTGACACACTTCTTAACAGCAATTATTAAAAGTTGTTGAACCAACTTGATGAAGATAAGTCTGATAAAGTTGGCCACCCTTGCGAGATGAAATTATTTTAATGGATAGAGGGGAAATGTGGAAATATTTTCACATTACTAATACACGGCACACATTTTCCGGGACAATGACTCTGATATCACAATCTCCATAAAGACCCCAGAAAGTAATGTGTTTATAAATTAGTTTAAAATAATATAATCGATTCCTTTTTTAATCAAAGTCTCATGTGCATAATAAAGGTCTAATTATTTTTTAACAGATTGCAGAACTAGCTAAAGCTCAGTTACAATAGGACTTCCCTGATTTATCCTGTACACTTCTCATGTTTGGAAACAGTTTTTTAAATTGTTTTGAATATTTCATTTGAAAAATTTGTAAACTAGTAATTTCATTTATTAAAATGATGAACAAATAATATTTCAACTTTATCACTGAAGAAATTTATTCATAATTTATTTTATATATATGTTTGTTGCTTTAAATTAGGTTTGGACATCTTTAAAATGAATATTAGTTAAATACCAAACAAATTTGGATTCCAAAAGTTTTTTTTGTACACCCATTAAGGTTTTAAGCTCGTGGCCTGGGTTAGTTTTTTATTCAAGTAATATAGTTCCCACTACCAACTGCCAAGGCCTGTTGTGGTTTTATATGCCTTATATTCTAAATTAAGACTAGGAAAGGCCCAATATCCAGTCCCCAGTCATTAATCTACCAAGGTGAAAGGGTAAACCCATATTTCACCAATTATAAATTTCTCGACTATGACGGAAATCGAAAACGGGATCCTTATTTCAGTAGGCAGTCACGCTAACGACTGAGCTAGGATGCTGTATTGAATTATATGACCAAAAGTGTTTAATATATTATTGAAGAACATGTATGTTAGAGTATCATGACATAATTCTTTTTCCTCACGTTTTTATTTCCGTCATGACTAATTTTAAATAAACTACACTCGTGGGGAAAGTATTAGTTAGGAAGAGAATCATATTTTCATCGAAGCACAGTTATGAATCATCCAGGAAATAAGACACCTTAAGGCCGGTGATAGATTGACGTTTTGGTCACTGCGACACAAATGTCGCGATAAGGTCGCTCTAGTGTATTGCATTGTTTCATATGAGAGGGTCCAGACTAACGTCACGAACGCCGCGACAGATTTGAAAACGTCGTTGTGAGCGTTTGTTGGGCGTAGCGACCTTTCTCATATGAAACAATGCAATACACTAGAGCGACCTGGTCGTGGTGTTTGTGTCGTCAGTCTGACCCCTCTCATATGAAACAATGCAACACACTAGAGCGACCTGGTCATGGCGTTTGTGTCGTCAGTCTGACACCTCTCATATGAAACAATGCAATACACTAGAGCAACCTTATCGCGGCATTTGTGTCTCAGTGACCAAAACGTCAGTCTGTCACCAGCCTTAGTGTACCTTGGAGGGATTCAAGCCTCTATCTCTTCAGAAAAATCATGTTAGATTAGCTTTACGTATGGTCTGCATGCCCACAGATGTGCGTGAATATAATATTGGTGGAAGTTTTACGCGCTAATATCAATAAGCTTACTTTAAGTAACATATTTCATTAATGTGTTCTAATTTGATATAAAATAAAGTTACTTGAGGCATATAACGTGTCATTTAAGTGAGCTCCACCGGATTTCGGTCAAATGGAAGAACGTTGTCCATCACTTTTCTCAGCATTGATCGTAAGTATAATTATCTCTACCCCACCCTATATTAACGTTGTTATTGTGCTATAGCTAGGTTACTTGCCTATTGACAGAGCGTCATGAGATATTGTTTTACATCTAGACTATCTAGAATTTAGCCTGTCTGTTTAGTGTCCGGGATGTTTGTTACGCTATGACTTCCAAATTCGTAAACAAATCTTAAACAAATTTGGTAGACATTTTTTAAATCCAAGACGAGCAACGTATGTACTGTACATGTATTTATCAATCTCAAAATTGCATCTGGCCAACAAGTTTTTCATTCAATAGCTTATTTCAATAAATTTTAAGTTAAAATTCTAACCAATCGATCAAATACTTAGATACCTATTTTTTTTAATTAAAAATATATTTTGTCTGTTTCGTCTTAAATCACATGAGCAAAGGTTATTTTATATTTCATAATGTACTATTTAAAATAAAGTTAATGTGTTTTTGTCTAAATTTCAAAGAGAAGAAAATAAGGATATTTAAACTTGAAATTTAAGAAGAAACCTTTGTAGTAATAAGGATAAAACAGTAACGACTATTCAATTTGTGTGTCTTGTCATCCATTATTTAACTAGGCTTTAAGAAAGTGCTAATTTATACGGAATTTCCAACCACCAAAAGTGCTAGACAATTTATATGCTTACTTACAATCATAAAAAGTTGAGGAACTGTTTCTGTGTGTCACATAAAATATAATTTATCATTCAACACATAACCAAATGACTTGAATCAACAAATAAACAAGTTTTAAGGAAAAATGATTTTATTTGATAAGAATAATCATAGTTGTCTCTTTAAAGTGTGTGTTTCCACAAAGCTTTGTAGCAATAAAATTCCTGACTTAAGACTTGGAAGGATTGAGGTCTATGGTACACAGGACTACTAGTAATATAGAATGTTTGTAAAACCTTAATGTTTAATCAATAAGGTTTATGTAATAGATGGAAAAAATTAATAATGAGTTTTAATAACAAAAATGTTTGACGGTTTATATTATACCATAAAAATGTTAATTAAAACGTTACTACAACAAACGTTTGACACTTTAATTATTTGCAGACCATCTTAGGTGGCCGAATGGTATAAGGTGCCACTTTCACAATAGATTAAGACAGCCAAAGACATGGGAAGGGGGTCGTGGTTTGATTCTGGTCAGATGTACTGAGGTAGTTTTCTCCCAATTAGTTTTACACTCTCCTCCCACGCAAATGCTGGAACACTCCCTCTATATTCAACCTTATTGTCACTAACACATTATTATAAATATTATATAAGAGTATAACCCGAATGTGTAAGAAGACGAGTTGCTAAAATAAATATTTGCAATTTTTTGTTTATTAATGTTTATTAATACATTAAAATACCTTTTTCTTTAACTAAATAGGATTATTATTATCATCAATGTTATTCTTTATAAATAAAAATTAGTTTTCAACAATATGTTAGTAGTCAAAGTTCTTTTAATTGTAGTGTAGTTTTAAGAATAAAATTCCCTAATTCAAATATAATTTCTATAACTGGTTCAAAAATAAAAAAAATGTGAAGATTTGTAGTTTTATGCGTAGGTTGAAAACCCACGTACACTAAACTTTCCATACCCAGGACATAAAAAGAATATGTCGACATAGCCATCGGACAAGCTTTGTAAAAAGTGGAAATGCTCGGGTAGCCTTTTTTATCCTTCATTAAATATTGACATTTTAATTCGATATTCTTTTACTTGGTCTCCGTGCTAACCAATTTCTCTTCGTTATAACTTGATTAGCTGCGTAACGTTAGTTCGTGAACGTATGGCTTTTCTCTTTGAACTGCCATGAACTTCATACAAAACCCAAGTAAAATAGGAGCTTATTTGATACCTGATATAATTCAAACTAATTCAAAATGTCCCTAATTTATATACATAATATAAAAGCATTCATATTTTACTTCGTGTGCATTTATAAGACTTATATATTTTACTAATTAATTATTATATTTGTTATATAATATCTAGTGTTTCAGGAGGTGTTTTATGTATTTAATACTACACACCTGGTATATTTGCGTGTTTATTATTAAGGGGTAGGTAGTAAACGATAGACCTTTGTACTAATGTACCCACATATTAATGGAGATAAACTGGGAAAACCTTTAGAACAACTTTAGTACATCCAACTGAGTCTCGAATCCTGACCTTCCCATAATGGATTAGCCGGCAAAAATAAGGCTGACATCCTTGTTCCTGCATACCTCAGTTTATGTGTGTTAAGGTAATATTTTTTATATGTAGATGGCAACAAGTCTTGATTGACTAATTAGTTTAGTCTATTCTAAATAAAGACATATATATGTAGCCACACATGAACCAATCCAATTCAAACTAAATAAAAGGAACGGAACTCCACACTGACTTTCTCTCTCCATCGTTTAAAATTGGAAATATTTACCCAAAACACGTAACGTATGTAAAATGAAACAATATACACTAGCAAACCCGAACAAAAATTGCGCTTTACTTAAGTAAAACATTATTTGAATCCCGGATTAAAATTGTATAATTTTATTTTTAAGGAATTAAATTCTTCGTTTTTATATTTGGACCAATAAAAAACGATTGATATTGGTTTCAAAAGGATCAAACCTTCATATTAAAATGTCTACCTCTGGTAAAAAAATTTGAAACTTTATTAAGGGTATTCCCTCTTCAGATCATCGCGTTGCTATTAAATTCCTCATTTGTAAATTTTAACCAATACAAAAGGTAAATATTGACTATTAAATATAGAATAATACAGATAGATAGATCATTGCTATAAAAACATTTCCCCTAAGAATTTCAAAGAAAAATAACATCAACTTTTTGAGAGCTTTGGCTATTTACCTACTCTATAGCCTATGTCATTAGATAATTATTGCGTTTAAATTTAAGTAGTATCTCTTCACAACTAAAGCTCACAATATTGTATTAATATACTTGCGAATATCTCAAATACTATTGGTTTTATAAAATTATATTTCCAATAAAAGTTTTTTTATTTTTAATTCTATTAAAATTGTTTATTAATAATTTATTTTTATCTATAATGGTTGTGGAGATATGAAAATTTCCGCTTCGTTAAATTATATCAGAAGTCATTTTCATGGGAAAATGAAAATAGCAATTTTGTTTATAATCTTAATCAACGCCTAGATACAAATTTTAATCAAAATCCTTTTTCTTAAAATGTATATCTATAGAGTGTTTGACATGACAATGTTATGGTCAATGAAGAAAGAGGAGAAAACTGGTCCTGTAGAGTGAAATTAAAAAAAACTCTAATTAAATACTCAACAATACTAGTATTTTAATGACTAATCACAACCACGGAAAAAGGTTTTGTGATATGATGTTTATCTTGTCAGTTTTTTATTAGTCTATTATAAGGTATTCTAAAATGGCTGTAGTACAGTAACTTATTTCAAGTAAATTTAATTAGTTAATCAGGTAGTTGAAAAACGTTTATTATTAGAAGCACAAGACGTCGTTCAAGTAATCTACAAGATCAGGCTGACGTAATGATTCAATTAAAAAACCTTTTAATGACATAAAATACGTTTGTTACGAGTCAGCTTCTAGAATAAACATCTTGTAAATTGAAACAAAGACCTTAATTAAGACTTAATTTCTTCAAGGTGTAATTAATTAATTAATTGTGTCGTGAAAAGCTTAATGACACTGTTGACAACTCACGTAATACATCTTCTGAAATAATTAACACGAGTAGTATAATTGACGGGGGTAGGTCTGAAACACAAAATATTTTAGGATGAGATCTTAGTAGGCCTCTGTCATTAAAGTTTCAGATGTTTGTCCATATATTATTTATTATCAGAGTTTTTCTTACGCTGTGTTTATAGTCGTGTTTCATGAATTCTATTAATAGTAAGAATATTTTAAAATAGTGAAACTGTAAACAAAAAAAAATCTTATCATAATTTTAAAACTCAACATACCATTTATTTATTGCATTAGTATTGATTTGATTGCATGGTTTATTCATTAAATGGTGATAATAAGTTGGTTACACGATTAATTCTTTTTAGAACATAGTTTTATCTACGGACATAAAAAAGGGTTCTTTTTCTATCTAGGTTAAAAAAAAAAATTATGTTAGGATTTAAATGTTCTCGTAGGTAAAAAAAAAGCTACTAAATAATACGCACTGTTGACACTATAGATTAATTTTCATAATACCATCAGTTTAAACCAAAAGAGTTATACAAGTTTATTAATAAATATGTTATAAATAGTGTAATATGTGTATATAAATTAATACATAATTTTTACAACTATTAAATCATATTATTTTCATGAGATATAATTGAGAGTTTATTTTTATTTATTTAATTCAAATAATAGCTAATATTTCGGTAGCATCTATATAATAATAATATTTAGCACCGCGTCTTAATATCCGTTCAGGTTATACGCTTTTAAGTACTAATTACGCTAGTGGATTAGGAATTAGTAAGGGTGGATAAGAGGATATGAACCCGCATTTGCGTGTAGGGAGTGTAACAATACGGAATAAAATGCGCCTCGCTTTGGGCGTCAATAATAATAATATGTGTGATCAATCACCCTACTTCGGGTGTGAA
>CABFVX010006136.1:7362-42923 GCA_902151425.1 Timema shepardi
CCCCCCCCCCCCCACAGACATAGAAAGACCTCTGAAATACAGGAGAGGAATATAAAAAATATATAATACACACCTGATTTTTAGATCAATATTATCAAATATTTACATATCATCAATGTAACATACGTTTACCATTCGAAGGTTAGATTAACGACGTTGCTTACTTGGAGAGTTCAAACCTATTTTGATGCACCTAAGCAGTCTAAGCAGTATCACACTTAGACACCAATCTATGAAATAGAAAGAGAGGGGAGAAAATGAGCAGTTCACCCTTTGAGGCCTCTTGTTTATATATTGATAACATTTCCTCACTTCCTCTGATGCGTTTACATGGTTACTATACTATTTGCACCCTGAAAACATTGACTAGCTTTTTGAAACTACGTTTTTCTTGTGTCTTATTCTAGAAAGACAAATGCTAAAAAGAACAATTTTAATTTACATCCTGGCAGGAAGACTCCTACAGGAAATTTTCTTGACTAGGTCAAATAGCCTGAGCTGTAGAGGTTTTATAAAAAAAAGTTTACAAAAAACTAATTTGAGATAAAAATAATAATTTTGCTACGCTTTAGGACTTTTTTTAGAATTATTTAAGAATCTATGTTTTTTTTATTCAACGTTATAGTTTTAAAAGTCGCTGAATAAAACGTAAATTCACTAATATGTGAAATCCTACTTTGACCTCCCGTGACGTAACAGGTAGGCAACGATCTTAGTCAAGATGGATAATTCTGTTATATTCAACATTTTAAATATAACATTAATACTTAGAACAGCCTCTTACTACCCATTCGGGTTATAAGCTTAAGTACTAATTACGCTAATGATTTAGGGATGAGGAAGTTCGGATTTAGAGGAAGTGAGCCCACATTTGAGTGAAGGGAGAGTGGTAAATCATTGAGGAAAATCCACCTCTAGTTCACCCAAGCTAGATTCGAACCTCGATCTCTCCTTCCTCAACAGTCTAGCCCAACATGAAACTCGGTGATAGATATTATTAACTAAGATGACGAAATATCTCATGCGATCCAACTTTGATCACTCATTTATACCAGGCTAGAAATTTGATAATGCCCCTTAAACCAACGGTTCACAATTACTATTTTTTTACGGTAGGCCACTTCAAACCTTTATCAGGAAATTATAAAACAACCATAAATAATTTGAATATTTATTTCATATGTCATGACATATTTATTTCTAAGCCCTTTCACCAAACTACAACAAAAGAGAGGCATACTAGAGCTAAGAAGATATGCGGGTTATATTAATATTTTGATAAACATTTATTTTTATTATTTATAAAATACATATATGTACACCCCGTTTAAACTGAAAGGTAGAAAGCTTATCTTAAATGTGTTACACTATGGTGCAGGTTATAAGTTATGGCATAGGTTAGTTGGATAAAGTAAGATTACTACCTTCCAGGATAAACGCAGGCTATACATATTTAGTTGCTAGTTCTTTTTTTCCAAATTTACAATTTTATGCAAATAATTCTTCAACTTTTTTAACTAAAATTATCATGTAGCTTTTCCTAAAATGGTTATGGACGTTGCCTACCTGTGAGGTAATGCCAGGTCACGATAGGATTTCCAATGTTAGTAAATTTACGTTTTATTCAACGACTTTTAAAGATATACTGTTGAAACAAAAACCATACATTTTTAAATAATTCTAAAATTAGTCATACAGTGTCACAACATTATTAGTTTTATCTTAAAGTAATTTTAATATGGATTTCTTATAAATCCTCCACAACTAAGGCTGTTTGTCTTGATCAAGAAAATGTCCTGCAGGATGTAGATTAAAAATGACCGTGGTAGCATTTGTATACCTAGAATAAAAAAACAAGACAATGTAATTTTAAAAAGCAAGTCAATGTTTTCAAGGACTACATATTATATTGATTGTGTAAACTCATCAGAAGAAGAGGGTAAATGTTATCAGCAGATAAATAAGAGACCTCACAGGGTGATTTGCCCATTTTCTTCCCTTTCTTTCTATTTGATACATCGTTGTCTAAGTGTGATAGTGCTTAGAATGCTTAGGTGCGTCAAGTTATGATGCAACCCACTTCGAAAAAAAACCTTTTATATCTTCAAGTAAGAAACGTTAAAACTGAAAGATTTTACCGGCCATCTTTATGAAGTATTCAAATTTCTCATACTTTTTGAAACCACACCAGTTATCACGTTATCTATAGCCTAAGACATGCACTTTCTTGGACCTACACTAAGAGGATGAGGTTCAATTCTGGTCTAGGTAGAAAGTCTTTTTTTTTCCATGTTCTCTTTTATAGTTACCCGTAATTTTCACATTCCCTCTCCACAATTGTTCATTGTTCATTGTCATTTCCTTCCTCATCTCTACCCAATATAAAAAACATTATAATAACCCTTTTATTAAAACATTTTAATTAAATATGACGCTGTGAATATCAAAGATAGAACAACAATAATGAAATTATTTTTTAAGTAATTATTACTTGGCTAAATAATAGTGCCCCTTCCAATGTCAAAAATGTATAATTAATGGAGTTAAATGAGGTATTACTGTATTTATTTTGAATTCTGATCACAACACACTATATCAGGGTTTCTTGTTCTACCTTTCTCCTCCCACTCATTCCCTACTAAAATCTTATTAAAAAATACGTTTTCGCCAAAGTTAATACATTAAGAAAACAGTATTATTTGTACGCATTGGCACTTGATTGTGGCATATTAAGAATCATACAAATTTTACAAAAATCAATAATTCTTTTTGATATTAGGGTTTACATAGGATAAAATGATTATATTCCATGAGAACTATAAAGCAACATAGAATATAATATTTAAAATATCAATTAAGTGAAAAACATGGGTTGTTTTTCTACTACAAAACTGATTTTAAGACAAATTCTAATTTTGATAAACACAATAGAAGGTAATATCAGCTTGCATTTTGGGGTTTCTTTACCTACATTTGATATCGATCATTGCTGAATTTTTCCATTTTACAAAGCTTACGATTGATTTTTGACAATATATATATTGATTTTTGACAATATATATATATATAGCTCGTCTGGGTTACATCATTCATAGCCCAGTAATGGAAAGGTTAACCCGTACTAATGTACCGCTGTCCAGGGAGCTCCCAAATGCCAAATGTACTAATCGTACATCCTTTCCGTGGAAGCTCATTCTATGTTCCGATGAGATGAGGTGAGGTGATAGATAGTATGAGGGAGATAGTGAGTATGAGGGTGATAGTGAGTATGAGGGTGATAGTGAGTATGAGGGTGATAGTGAGTATGAGGGTGATAAGTGAGTAAGAGGGTGATAGTGAGTATGAGGGAGATAGTGAGTATGATGGTGTGGAACCAGTGGAAACACTTAAACCTTACTTAAGACAAACTTTTATTACTATTATTAGCACTGCATCTTACTACTCGTTTGGGTTATATGCACTTACGCTAATGTGTAAATGGTAGGGTGATTTTGAGATGAAATGGAGGACCTACAGCTTAAAGTGGAATCTGAACCACGGTGGAGGCCTGGCATTCCTCACATTCACAAGATGTCTTGTCAGAGGTGAAGGAAGGGTTTGGTAATCAGAATAAATCTGTGCCGGGACCGAGGATTGAACCCCGGGCCCTCAACACAGAATTCTGGCACCTTACCTCTAGATGGCCAGACTAACTAACCAAACTCCGATGACCGTTTGGGTGGTTCCCATTTCGTAATAAATACCCAAGGTACGAACCAGGAATCGAACCCAGGACCCCTATGCTCGTAGCAAAGTGCACTAACCACCACATCATGGGGACTGTTATTTTTTTAAAGTTAATCGATTCTTCATCAAATCGGAGGAACTGAACAATTGCTTCAAAGGTAGTAGGCCTGTGCCTCATTTGATACTCCTCAGTATAAGATACCTGGCAGTAGGGGTGTGCGAAGGCAACTTTTTAAATGCGAAACGAAGTCGAAGCGAAGCTTGAAACTTGCGAAGATAGTTTGAAGCGAAAGGCCTATATTAATAATTAATGCTCACAGGCTTACTGATAAACCTAGTAAATTATCAATAAAGTTTTAATATTTACTTACAATGTGGAGCTGATAAAATTATTTTGCTAACTTTACACATGCATGTTTTTTTCATCAGAATTTCCCTGATAATAATTATAAATAAAAATTCTATTTTCGTTTCGTACTTTCCGTATCAGCCATTTTGAATAGTAAAGAAAATGCGAGAAATCTATGGAAAACTTCTGTGTCAAAATGAAATTTAAATTTGTCACTGATTATTTCTAATATAATATTATGGACTAAATATTAGACGTGAGCACAACTAAAGCGCTTTTTTTGCTTCATATAAGTGACCTTGGTGTTATTTTTTATAGGTATTCTTATTTTTTACAAAATTATATAGCTGATATTGAATATATATTAACATTTACTAACCCGTTTTTGTGATCTATGCTTACGTTATGGTAGTTAAATTATCAGTCGGTGTAAAAATTCTATTTAGTAACGGTTTTAAAGTTATCAAACATTGAAATATGTAATATTTAGTAGGATAGAATTAAATCGTTTAGTAATTTATCTAAGTTTTATGGTTCCTTCGAATATTTTCGAATATGCGAATGTTGTTTTAGATGTCTAAGTCAAAGTCGAAGGAGATTTGAACTTTGATCTCGAATTCAACTTTTCGTAGCTTCACACACCATTACCTGGCAGTATATTAAAATAAAAATACTATTTTGAAAAGGTTATAAAAGTATATGTTTTGAAATACAACAAGAGTGCAAGAAACGTTTAAGTTGTGGTGGACATGATTAATGACACGTGAATGGGGTGATTTATCTCAGAGATCAATGTGGGGAAAGGCCTTACGGTATTTGAAGCTAGCCTCTGGAGTACATATTTCTACTACTGTAAATTTAGCTTGGGTTTTAAATTTAGATTATCTACAATCTTGCTTTACAAATATTTTCAAATACAGTCCAATTTTCATAACAAGAGCTATATCTAACGGCTAGAAAAGTTACTAGAGATACCGTTTACGTATTCATAACACCAGTCATCTGATCTGTAGATGCCACTTTTAATATATATTAAAAATATCTAAAATAACTATTAGTAAAGTAAAATAGTATCAATGTTAGCTGCAAAAACATAAATTTACTTTTTATTAAAAGCCCTTCGATTACATGAAATTTCTGTCTCTTTAATGTTGCATCCATTTCTATACTATTCTAACAAAGTATTGTGATATATTATTTTTAAAAGTTTATATAACTGTATACAATAAAAATATAATACATTTTCAAAATGAATGGTAACTATTTTAAAGTTTATTACGTTGTTTTATCACAGTAGAATTAGAAGTTGATAGAAATATCTTATTATAGTGTATCAAAATCTCTGTTTTAAGATTTTAAATGCTACGTTGAATTCAAAGGCTGATGGTTTATAGTCCTTAAATTGTCCAAAACAACAAAACTAGGGGTAACTTATTTTTTATAAAATAAAATACATTCGTTTTAAATATTATCAAAGCCTTTTAGTAGCCCCTATACTACAATGTACCCCTTACCCCCCTTTTCTAATATTAATATTTATTCTACATGGTTTCTTTCTGGTGAGGTTATTTACTCCGCATACATCACTATACTATATTACTTTTTAAATAATTGATTTTTACTAAACAAAAAGTTTTAGTAATCAATGCATTCAACAGTAAAATATTTTAAAATACTAGATTTTTTCCATTCATGTTTTTCATTTTAACACCCATATATCCATAAATTTTAAATTACTTTTCAATTTGCTAAAGTAAGAAAATTTTATCTCGTCTGCGCCTGCGTTTTTAATTACACATCATTGTAAGCTAGTACGAGAGCTAACATACCCTAATTTTGGTTGAAAGAACAATTTAGATATAATTTAATATATTTCTTTGCGATCAACATTGATATCATTTTACTATTATTTGTTTTATTAAGTATTTGTATTATATAGTATATATTAATAATATCTATCAAAAGTGAGAGCTGCAGATCACATGACTTGATGTGTTAAAGTAGATCTCGTAGTTTCTTATGAAAATCTGACTAGTAATCTTTATATCTGTCAGATAAGGTCGTTTCAACTAAAGTTGGTGTATAGTAACTTTCATAGCTGTCAGAAAGGGCTCTTTCCATTAAAACTTGACTAAAATATTTTTATATAGTTGTTAGAAAAGTGCTTTCCTAAGAAAATTAGATTGTAGTAACTTTTACAGCTATCAGATATTTATTAAAACTTGACCAAAGTTTTTTTTGTTGTTGTTAGAAAAGTCCTTTCCTAAGAAAATTAGATTGTAGAAATGTTTCCAGCTGTCAGATAAGGCCCTTTCTATTAAAACTTGACCAAAGTATTTTTATAGTTGTTAGAAAAAGTCCTTTTCTAAGAAAATTGGGTTGTTGTAACTTTTACAGCTGTCAGATAAGGCCCATTATATTAAAACTTGACTAAAGTATTTTTTATTATTGTTAAAGATGTCTCTTTATAAGAAAATTGGCTTGTAAAAACTTTTCAAACTGTTGTATAAGGCCCTCTGTATTAAAATTTGATCAAAGTATTTTTTTAATTGTTAGAGAAGTCCCTTTCTATGAAAATTGTGTTGTAGTAAATTTTAAAGCTGTCAGATAAGGTCCTTTCTATCAAAATTTGACCAAAGCATTCTTTAATAATTGTTAGAGAAGTCTCTTTCTTAGAAAATTGGGTTGTAGTAACTTTTCTAGCATATAAGGTTCTTTTTATAGAAATTAGAATGTAGTAATTCTTTTAGTTATCAAATAAGACCCTTCCTATGAATATTGGAAGTATTTTTTTCTAGCTTTCACTCAAGACCCTTCTTAGGAAAAATCTACTGTAATTGAGAAGTTATGTGTGGTTCTCCTTTGGGCTGGCTTACCAAGCTTCTATCACGCTCTGTCTATTGCCTTTTGACATCACTTGACCCAGATTTAGTTGGAAGAGACATCCCAACGTTATTTGTGGATTTACTTAAAGGCTTAGATTAACACACTTTATTTTTTTTCCATCTTATGCTGACCCGTACTATGACTAAGTAAGTATATCTAGTAAAGTCATCCCTGGGTTAACCGCATTTGTTGGGATGTTCACCAAATTCTTTAACCTCATCCGGCTTAGTATGCTGATACACTAGGAGAAAGGGGTTCAAATCCCAGCCACGCAAACTGGGGTTAATAAACTCCTAATTAGTTTCATACTCACCTTACAAGCGAATAAAACAACTTTGGGAGTCTTTACCGTTAACTAACCTAATTTAAATAAATGTTTAAATGAGATACTTAGACGTTGACCACTAACTTAAAAATCCAAATATCTCTGGTTCAACTTCTATATCCAGATACACCAGATATTTTAAACTTATATATTTAATTCCAATTAGGTTTTTTGTTAATGCCTTTGCCTACTTGTGGCATCACGTCAGGGTTATATATGATTTTCAATGTTAATGAATTTACGATTTACTCAGCGAGTTTAAAAAATATAACGTTTAAATAAAAACCCATAACTCCTAGAGCAGTTATAAAAAATAGTCAGCTACAGTGTCAAAATATTATTATCTATATCTTGAAGCATCTTTTTGTATATGTATTTTTTTATAAATCCTCTACAACTCAGGCTATTTGGTTTATTAAGGAAAATGTCATTTAGGAGTATTTCTGCCAGGATGTAGATTAAAATAGTTCGTGGTAACATATGTCTATCTAGAATAGGAAACAAGGAAAATATAATTATAAATTGCAGGTTATTGCTTTCAAGGAGAAAGTAGTATAGTGATTATATAAACTCGTCAGAGGAATAGGGGAAGTTTTATCAGTAGATAAACAGGAGGCCTTGCAGGTTGAACCACTCTTTTTCTTGCCTATATTTCTATCTCGTACATTAGTGTCTAAGTGTGATATGGCTTGGACTGCTTAGGTGCGTCAATTTAAGAAGCAATCCGTTTATCAAAATAACTTTGAAATCTCCAATTAAGCAACGTCATTAATATTCTTTTTAAATATGAGCCATTTTAAAAACAATAGGTGTTTCACTTTTCAAAACATATATTCTTTTATCATTCGAAGGTTGTTTTAATTTCATATATCCTCTAATTTTACAATTTACTACATTTTAAGATACACTCAAATTTAAGCAATTAATTGGGAATTAATATAAACGCTTCTTCTATGTAATGATTGTCAAATGAAATTGGAAACAGCACTCCAAATGCCTAATTCATTTCGATTGTGTATTTTTAAATTACAAAATCAATATAGTCATATCTAAAAAAAATATTACCAAATAGACAAATTAATAGCAAGGTATTAGTAGGATAGGTAAAACGAGGTATTGACAAGCAATTTCAATAATTAGATCATAATATTTATCTTTGCGTTCGCATTGAACACTCGGTCAGTAATAGAGTAGTAGGCATATGTATATAATTATACATCAGCTTTATAAATAATCGCTTGTGTATGTTAGGATATATTATAATACTTTTAGGTGGAACTGTTGGTTGGCTAGCTTTGTATATGTTACGGAAGGGTGGGGGTAAAAAGATGATAATAGGATTTGTAGTGGTATCTGATACGAATTAACGTTTTAGGGATTTTTAAGGATTATTGGTAATCTCCTATAATGTGGCTTATAAAGGTATTAAGCTTTCGGTTTTATGAAGGATTGTGGTGGTAGTAAACAGTAGAGGGGAGAAATTTCGATAGTACGCATTAATTTCTAAAAAAAATAATAATAAAAAAATGACTTTATAGGTATGATTATATCAACAATATTTTATGTGTGTGCTTTGTTTCCTCTGTGTTTTGATTTATTAGAGTATAAAATTTCGTGGAAAACGATGGTTAATTTAATAGTTTTAATGGTTTGAGCTATTGCTTACCTAACATAAAGATATTTACATAAATTTGTTTATATAATATTAATAACTCATTTTTTCTTACAAATTAGTTGATTCATATTTTCTTTTAAGGATAATAAAATGAAATGTAAAATAACTATTTTTATTCTAAACATACATAATACTTAAATTCATAGTTTAGTTAATAATAATTATCAAGCCCAAATAAACGGTATAGTATTTTTGAGTATTAATTACATATTTGTTGTTTCTATATCAATATCAAAAAAATTCGTTTGTAAGAAAAAAACTACTCGTTCCAGAAATAGGAATGAAAGTTTTAAACTCAAAATAAAATTTATTTTATAATTTAAGTACAGTTTTTTTACCCCAAATATTCATACCATAAAATGCATTTTAACAAAATTCAATCGAACCTATTTAACTTTACCTAACTTAGCTCAGAAAACTTTATAAGAAGATAAATAATGTCGTTAAATTGAGTCATTAGACTACTAGTAGAGCATACAAATAGATATAAAAATAGTATAAATTTAATATAAAAAACAAATTGCTTGGTGTTTTTGGTCAATTTTTAGGAGGGACCCCTTTCGGTGGCTCCGTGGTATAAATCGCTACTCTAGCAGTAAACTAGTTACTGCCAATGACGGGGTAGTAAGACGCGGTACTAACAAAAAAACTTTTAGAAAATATTAAAACTCTGTGGATTATTTAAAAAAATGTATGCTTTTTTGTAGATTAGTAAGTCTATGTCACTATGGATCCAACGTGACATTGGATTGGAGAAGCTCTTGAGATTTTATTTGGTTCCGAAATAGTTTTTCCCTCAAATATATGTCCTCTCTATCCCTTCTAAGACTTAGATGCTTTATTTCGATGTATATAGAAATTAATAAATACAATTTAATTTTCATGGAAAAAGCCTAATCTAACCGCTAGAAAAATAATCAAATCTATTTTCATGGATTAATACGTCATTTCATGCGATTTGATGCTGTAACCTTTATTAACTACCAAAATCACACTAAAAACATAATTTAATGTTATCAATTTTGGCCGCAAAAAAGTGTTGGTATTTTCTTAAAAGCCTTTCGTTTTTGTATTGGACTATAGTGTAGATTTATATAAAAATTATTCCTAACTTGTTTGTATGTATTTTGAAAATTTTAAGTAAAAGATTGATCATAATTCAAATACCCATGTTAGTATGTTCAAATTGTGGGAAATATAATGCTATTTTTTTTATAAGTAATCAATTATGTTGCAATCATTAAAAACGAAAAAATATTCAGGTGAGAGATTAAGCAATATTAAATTACGTTTTTCAATATCTTATATTTTAGGGTGAAATATCGTTATTTAATTTAAATAAAAAATGAAACTACCAAAATTTAAAAATAGACTTAGATGTGTTAATATTTATCAAAAGTCTTCATGTTGGGAATCATATATTGTGATTTTGTTTGAATAAAATACGAAATGAACTTACTTACTATATGGCATTAGGAACTCAAAAGTTCACTGCTGCTCCTACAAAGTACGCCACCTATCCTTATCTTGAGATAGTACTATCCAGTCCAACTCATTACACCCTATCCTTATCTTGAGCTAGTTTTATAAAGTCCACCTCATTACACCCTTACACCCTATCTCTATCAGGTCTATTCTAATGCTATTCTCCCATCTGCATCTTGGTCTTCCCAATGGTCTCTTCCCATTGGGTTCGCTAATCAGTACCTTGAACCAGTTTATAGTTTCGCCCATTCACGGTGCATTACCTGCCCACTAAAGCCAGCGAGATTTGATTATACTAACAATATAATTTGATGAGTACAAGATATGTAACGCATCATTATTTAACCTCCTCTACTCCCCTGTGGCCTCATCCCTTTTTGGACCAAATATCGTCCTTAGCACCTTGTTTTCAAACACCCTAAATTTGTTTTCTTCATGTAAGGTAATATAGCACGTTTAACACCCAAAGAGAACAACCTATTAAATTATTGTTTTGTATATTCTTAGTTTTATATTCCTTGAAAGCAGGCGGGCTTACTGACCAAGTAATAAATAGCATGCATTTCACAACTGTATTTATTTTTTTCTAATTTATAAATATTGTTATTGCAAGTTAAAATGGTTCATAAATATTTAAACTCATTAACCTTGTCAAAATATTATGTTGTTCGCAAATAATCTCTAAATTATCTTCCTCAGTCTGTGCTCTCTGTGTGATTATATACTCAGTATTTTCAGCGTGAAATGAGCACTCACTAAAACCTAGAACTATATTTGTTTCAGAGTCACGCAATGGCCCTGACAAGGAATTGTAAAACTCCCTCAGTGACACCTCCTCCACCCTCCCATCGGGGTCCAAACGAAGCATCCCCTATGGATAGGCCCCCACCACCGCTGACCCCGCATCAAGAAGTGACTGCGCTATCTGCCCCCAAAGAAGAGTTCGAGTCGAGCAAAACCAGTCCAGGTAAGTCTCCTACAACCATTCAAGTGAATTGGCTTATTTTATGGTTTTTCTCCCTTCTTCATGTCTTAACACCCCTCCATTCTTTTCTCATGTTCACACCTATGGGTAGTGATGAGGAAAGTATGATTTACGTTAAACGTTTCTGCATATATATGGAGGGAAAATGGTTAGATAATCCAAGGAATAAACAATCATCCTAACCACAACTGGTATTTAAACACCGACATTCTCTGTCACTAGTGCTAGCAAAGACCAATCGCAGCGGGTGTCTTAATCAACACGATCCATTATATATAGGCTATCTACTGTAGGAGAGGTGATAAGTGACAACTACACAAGGTTCTTTATTGTAAACAATGGTTGAAGGTCACTAATGTAAACATATTCCCAAATAGTAACTATTTGCTTAGTTATACCAGATTATCAATCAAAAGTGTTAGCAAACGATTAGAATAATACTTAAGGATTACTATATAATTGGCTTTTTAGTAACTTATTGAAAGAAAAAAATTAATAAAACTATAATTTGTTCATCTCATTGCTCTGGCAACAATAAATACTATAGTGCATGAAATAATAGATTAAAAGTTTTGTATTAATCTTTTTCCTCGGGCAATATAAATGGTTTTAAAAATCCCACTCCTTTAATATGAGAATTATGAGGTTTATCTTTCATCTCATAGACGTCGCTGTAATCCATAAAAAAATACCGTGCATGAATAACCAAATGATGTGTTTTATTTTTCTGGATCAATTGCTGCCATAAGCTCGTAGCTTGAAAAATACAGCGCTAAGAGTTTTTGGAAGTAAGCCATCGATTCAAAGACTCGTTTCAAAATTAATAAAAACTAACAATTTTTCAAACATAAATTTATGGTTCATGTCTTGTTTTTTGAAATTTTCTCATCTATTTTTAAGTGAAATACTCTTGTAATATCTTTATACAAAATGTTGCATTTCAACAATGCTTAAGATTAAGAAAATGCATTCAAGCATTTGAAGAATGAGTGCAAGGCAAACCACTCATCATCTTATTTTTAATAAGACCAATTCCAAACTTTACAATTTTTTAAAAGCAAAATACCACACTATATGAAACATTTTATAGTAGCCTAGCTACTATATAGGAAAACAGGTGGCATATCAAATCTCAAAAATAGTTTCATGGCATGTTATATCACAAAGGCAGAGAGATTATATTGGTTTAACCAGCAAGTACAAAAGAACCTTGACAAAACAGCTTCAGATCATGGCGATGAGATCCAAATACCCCTTGAGATTGAAGTATAAACTAAATCTGCCCAAAAAATTATTAAAAATTTTTCCTATCGGTGCAGAATTGTCGTGCAAGGCTCCAAGTGTTCAACAAGAATCTTAGGTAGAGAAGAGGGGGTCTAAGGCTAAAGAACCTTGGTTGTTTGTACAGTAGCTTCTCTTCGTTGATGAGTTTCGTTATCTGTCTCTGGTAAGATGACCTTGACGATACAGGTCTGAAGAAAAGGGCCTGAACCTTGTTCCCAGGCTTGGTACCCAGCATCTCCTGTCCATGGTCTTTTTAAACTCCGCTATATTCTATTCGGAAATTGGTACGACGATTTCGTCAACATTTTTTGCTGATATTTAGATACAGGTGCTTCTTCTTGTATTATAATATAATGTCATAGCATGAAGTAAAATTGTATCAAATTATTAAGAAAGGGCTTCTTCAGAAATAGAGTTAATTCTGATTTGATCAGGAATATTCACAAGGCAATTGATCTTCAACCAACAGTATTTGATTAGTTCTAGTGTCTTTGAAATATTCTTGGTGATATGTCAATTTAAGCTAGATCCTATCTCTCACCTGAATCTGTTGTTGATAAAACATCTTGTACTATTGTTTTATCATTAAAAACGACTGCGTTCACCTATAGTTATTGCCATAACTGTTACCTGATTTAATCATGGCAAAGACGTTCGTTGTTGAAAAAATAGAGTTATTTGTCATATATGACTAGAAAACTACTATAAGATTGAACGTCATCTGTATTCTTTTCCGTCCCATAAGAAAGAGAAGGTGAACTCATTCAAATAGTAGTTGTTAGTATATAAATATATCTACATTCTTACAGAATCTTTGCTTTCTCTATGGACTGGGAAAATAATGGCAGACTTATTCCATGTTCAATGTCTTGATACTTATATGGGCCATCCGCAAATCACAATTAACAGGGTTTGGATGAAGAAGTTATAATTCCATTGAAAAGGTACCCGTATTTTAATGAAAAGCGAGTGAAAAACTATTAGGAAAATAATATTCCTTAGCATATCTAGGCATAAATTTAACCCCAACCACCTCGTTACCGGAAAAACCAACATGTCAAGATTGATGCCCTTTCCAAAGTACACTTCATTTACTCTTAAAGGTCTCAAACTTACCGTGCTTGGTTTACTATGGTGTAGCTTTATAAGATAGGGACATAGCGTAGTCCATTAATGTAAGGATGTTTGTTACCTTTCAAGGTAAACGGATGGTTCCTATCCATGTATGTATGTCGCCATATTACCTTGATGAGCTTCTGATCGAGCATGTGTTTGGCATGCTGGTAGGAGACGTTTGGAACAACAGAAAACCTCTTAGGCCTTTAGACTTAATTACACATAGGCACGTTTAGGAATGGCAAATCCTTAAGTAAGCATCAACTGTCTCATCAGAACTATTTCATGACGTACCAGCTCATGTGTATTTATTATCTGGGTTGCATAAGAACTTTGAAGTATTACATTAATACTGCGTTTTATTCTGTCGAGATAGCGAATACAGTAGAGCGTCGATTATCCAAATCACCATTAAAAACATATTATTTATAAAAATAACCACAGTAGTATACATATATCAAATATATGTCTGCCAAAAAAACACATCTAAACCCTTGTTAAAAAAATAATAAAAAAATTGGAGGTTTTTTCAGCTTTTAGATTTTTGCCTGATTATATTCCTTCAGAATATGTGATATTTAGCAATACAAAAAATTTTGTAAGTTATTTGTTTAAATAAAGTGAAAATATTTCTACCTAAGTTTTCCTAAGTATCCCGTTTATTTTTCATTATTGGTACAGTACAGTAGTATTGTATTTTCGAAAATCCAGACAGATTGATACCCCGTAATGGGTTGATCTCCAATTAGCCTGAATTAGCGAGGCTCTAATGTATAGTCAAGAAGTATTTTTAATACAGATTATTTATTGCCAAAAGTCTCTGCTTGTAGCATTAATATATCCTAACTATTAAGTTGAATAATTTCTGACGCGTTGATAATCAATAACTGCTCTTATATCTACACTTTTTAGGGTTTAAATCTTTTTGTGGGCTTTAACATCAATTTTTGCCCCTGTCACCTTCAAGGTCTAAGTAGGATCACATCATTCATATCCCGGTCAAAGTTTCATCAGCGTTCCACTAATGCCCAATACACTTAGGTTATGTTTTCATACTTTTTTCTTTAGATAAATTTGTACTGAAATAATAATGACAACTATCATAAAATGGCCGAAGAATTAGCCAATACAAAATATATTAGGCGCATTCACATGGTCATTGTCTACATACTTATTTTGTGACTAGTTAATGTTAGGTGTTACCAACATTAATAGGATTCCTATGAGAAAACGGTTTGTGTATGTATGAATTTAAAAATTATTGTAAAATTTGAATAAAATCTGGCATCTTTAATATTAATAGACATGTATATTAAATATAGAGAACCAAAATGACTTTTATCAAACCGAAGAAATTTCATTTTACCTTTGTTTGAAAGACAGATAAATTTACGTTCAATATACTTTTGTAAGCGTACTGTTATTTCTTTTGCGCACGTATCTGTACTTAAATATCAGTTAATTCTATTACCTGTACTTTGTGCTACTACCAAATTGAGCTAAATTTTCCGTGAATCCTATTTGTTTTTCTAATGGCAATAGTAATAGTTGGTCTTAAATAAGGTAATAGTTGGCTTGTACGGAATTGTATTAATGGAATATGTGTAAGGGATATTAGGCACCTATGCTTGAATCCGAAGACTACTTTACCAACTGAACTAGCAAAAGACATTTTGTTTAATATGTATCATATTGGCATACTAGAAATTTTTCTAAGAGGCCTGGTCGTAAAATAGGCTTAATCTTATCTGTGGTTTGTTCAAAATAACCTCTTCTAACAAAACTCCCTGAAGATTTTGTCAATGATTTCTAGTATCTGGAGAGGTGTCAATCCAAAGTTTTGGTACTCAAATATCTGTTTGTATCAATTATATCTATTTTTAGGTAGCCGAAATATTTATGAATAAACCGTAATATATTTATTGTATGTGTCCATACAGTAGTATTTGGGTAATTCGACGTTAGTTAATTTTAGAATTTGGACACTTTGAACCCACCATGAAATGTCAATTCGAATCAATGATAAGACATAACATTTAATTCAAAATTTAGAAGAAAATATCGGGATATTTTGAATCCAATAGATTATTAATTTTGTTTAGTTTTTACTCATTTAAAACCTAACTTAACGACGATAGATTAGGATATAGATAGATTAGGATATTCTTTAAGTAAAAAAAGAAAAATATATCTAATAATCCTCCGATGAAGAAGACAGAACAAACATCCAAGCAGAAGAACCAATACCATCAGTTTTTGAAGCACTTAGAACGATGTAAAACCTGAGAGGATTCACTGAATCCAAACTTTTAAATGCAGTCAGTGAACATGAAGATTTTATTTATTGTGTCAAGATAATCAAGTTAAAACAAACCAAGAGATGACTAATTTTTTCAAACGCAATGACAAAAAATTATTTAAGTCTGCAAATTTTATGTTATATTTTCCGAGTTTTTTATATATTGTGTTTAAATTTTCTTTTTATTTCATATATGAATTTATTGTGTATGGGTGTTTTATACACCATATATAAGATGTGTGTGTTTATATGTAGCATATTTTGAGAGTATTGATTAATTGTTTACCAGCTGCCTAGATATTTATAAAAATGGTTAATTCGAATTTTGGATATTTAGATATTTTTTTAAAGATATCCTTTGATCTTCGAATTAAATAAATTTTATTTTATATTATATTAGAAACTCTGATTTATTAAAAAGTAAATCACAAGCTATTTGTTCTAAGGTTTACATTAATACAATGAAAGGTATATGATAAAGAACTATATTATGAACGTGCCATATTATATTTTTTTTTTTTCTAAAAAGGCTATTCGAAAGGGAATCCCAGTTTGAAAATAATACATGCACTAAAGCCATTAGCCTGATGTAGAGAGGACAGCATTGGGTTTGAATGGTAATTATGTACCACTGCATTCATTCGATAAACCCAATTCACCTAGTTTGTAGTACTGTGCAAGCAGACTTTCTATAAGCTGTATCTGTCTATATAAGTACACTCTAGTCCAATAAAATGTACACCCTACTATCTTTTCAGGGAGACGTCCTAATATTTAATCGATGACTGTTGCGTGATTTCTCTGCGGAACCCTTTAAACCAAGCATGTCAAACTCTTTTAATCGTAGGGGCCACAAATAACACTAATTATACTGAAGGAACCATATTAAAATAAAATAAATATATTGTCATTATCTTAAATAAAAATAATTTCAATTACAAAAAAGTTTAGGCCACTATATAAAACAATAAGACTAAACATGTATGTTTTCTAACAAATATTTGAAGCATTTTATTTGCAAATACACCCTTCCCCCCTCCTCCCGAATTATTATTTTCAACACACATATTGAAGAATCATCATAGACTCTACCATAAAATATGAGTGACTATCGACATTTTTATGAGGTATAAATTAAATTTTCAAAATAAAATATAGCCTATGTTACTTGCTGATAATGTAGCTTTATATTGGTGAAATAATTTTTAAAATCGGTCCAGTAGTTTTTGAGTTTATCCATTACAAACAAAAAAACAAAAAATCAAATCTTTCCTCTTTATAATATTATTAGTATAGACAATAATATGGATGTCTTGCTTTAAATATTATGACGAAGTAATTTTATAATTATTGACAAATATGTGTCCGTAAGCCAAGATCTCTCCAGTGATTGATTTAATTTTTTCATGTTAGAAAACAGCTATTAAAAAACATATGTTCTGCCACACATTGCACATACTTAGTACGCATATTCAACAATCTTTGGGTCTTTTTCTTAGCACCGCGTCTTACTACTCTTTCAGTTTAAACGCTTATGTACCAATTACGCTAATGGTTTAAGAGATTAGGTAGATTATATTTAGAGGAAGTGTACCCACATTTGCATGGAGGAAGAGTGGGATAACTTTTTTTGGAAAATCCACCCTCATTAAACCCGGCCGAGATTCGAACCTTGATCTCTCCGTCATCGACAGTCTAAATTAGGGGGAATGGTCTAGTGACATATATTCAACTATTCACCAAGTGAAGGAAAGTAAACACTTTTATGTTTCTACTGGAAAAATATTTTATTTATCCTGGTCAAAATAAAAGCTTTAACATAAAAACTGCAATAATACTTTCCTTTTCTCACGTCCCCTACACTCCCACCTTAATCTATTCTCTCACCTACTAGTGGGGAGTGGTGTTTTTAGTGAGTTGCCTTTTACACGCTCTTCTATAATTTTCAACAGGGTCTAGATTTTACTAGCAGGGAGAGTAAAATAATCTTTATCCTCTCTCCATACCCCTTCCTTTTACCTCCCCTACCCTTAAATCCTCACACACGGCTGGTAGATTATCCTCTCCTCCTCTCACCAGCTTAGCACTACCCACCCCCTATCTCTCTCTCTAGCGAAAGACCACCAAACTCAACTCTCCTAACACGACCATACCAGAGTTTTTCCACCAACTCAGAAAGAATGGTTACAGCCATGTGCATCATAAATTAGAGTTAGAGAATATACGCCGTGTTAATGGAAATAGACACCAGGATCGCTGTTTAGAATACTTCATTTTCAAGTCGGTGGTCTTGTGGTGTAGACGTCACTCTCGCAATAGACCGGATGGCCTATGATGAGATCGGGGGTCGAATCCTGATTGGCTATATTTATGGTATTTTTTTTGTTCCCCTCCAAACACACACCTTCCACTAAAATGTCGACACATTTCATCTGAAATTCTACCTTCCTCAACCCCATCCATTTAGTATAAATACCCGGATAACTATAAGGGCTAGTTATTATTATTATTATTATTATTATTATTATTATTATTATTATTAGCACCGCGTCTTACTACCCGTTCGGGTTATACGCTCTTACGCTCATGTGTAATGGTAGGATGATTGTGAGATGAAATGGAGGACCTACAGTTTAACGTGAGATCCGAACCACGGTGGAGGCCTGGCATTCCCCACATTCACAAAATGTCTTGTCAGAGGTGAAGGAAGGGTTTGGTAATCAGATAGATATGTGCCGCGACCGGGGATTGAACCCCGGACCCACAGCACAGAAGTCTGACATCTTACCCTAGACCTCCAGGTCATCAAATATAAGGGCTAGTTAAAAGTGGTGTACAAAAATAAAGAATGCTTCTTTGGCAAGATTTTCTATACATCTCTACGCTGGACACATTGACGGTTTATCTGGTGGCACAGGATACTTGAAACAAAGAATCATTAAACTGAAGGTGGGAGTTCTAAAATTTCAAAACCAGTAAAATTATCCTCAATTTATATTAGAATATTCTTTTATGACCCTGGGACTAAATGAAAGGACAAGTGACAACGATCCTATCTCGGTGGCCATGTGGTCTAACACGCTAACTCTCGCGAAAGACTAGACTGCCAATGACGGGGAGATCGAGGTTCGAATCTCGGTCGGGTATACAGAGGGTAGTTTTTCTAAAAATAGTTTTCCCCTGAACCGCCATACAAAAGCGGTTACCATAAATATAACCTTCCTTATCCCTAAAACAATTACGAAATTGGTAGTTAAGCGTATATTCCTAATAGGTAGGTAGTAAGATGCGATGCTTAAAAAAAAGTGACAAGAATGAATATCATACTTGGTGTAACCGTAAGGTTGGACAGGGACCTTATGTTAGTTACTAAAGAGCAGAAGTGCCTTTAGAATTGTACAAACGATGCTGCCACACAGGGCCCCACGATTTTAGGGGCACCACGCTTACCTAGGTGAAAAAATTAAATAAAAACAGGTTAGTATGGAAAATTTTTACTTGTATGCTCATATAGGCGATACGTGATCCAACAAATATTGTCAAAGTGTTTAAAAACAAACAAAAACATAATAATTTATTTTGATTAATGGGTCGAGTGAAATGAGTTCTCCGTTTTAACTCCACCGATTTGCATCTGTCTATTTGTGGTGGATATGTCTCACAATAACTTGTGAACGCATTAACCGATTTAATTCAAACTTGGGGACAGTTGATCTGTGTACCATTACATAGCTGAAGCTCGTTGGGTAAGAAAACCAAACGAAGGGTTGTGGCGAAATCAACCCTTAAATGTATAAAAACACGGCTACTATCGTTAATTATTATTACATGTATTTACATTTTAGACCTAGGTCATTTCCTGAAACCTTATGAGGATGAAAATCGGTATAAAACTTAAAACTACTGTGACGACTGTAAATAAGGTGTTTAATTATTTTTTTGAGGAGGAGTGGGGGGCTAAGGCAGATAGCTGGAGACCCCGCCTTGGGCAGCCCTGCTAAAGAGCCACGTCTTGTTGCGTGCTATGTTCAGGAAGGTGAATAACTTGGAACTCCTTTTTGATTCATGCCATTCTAGTAGGATGTATTTACACTTATACGTTTATGAGAACAGGACAAAATATGTTTGTAGGAAATGTACTCTTCCGTAACAAATACAAGTGTATTTTATACTGTCTCATACTACCCGTCCGGTCATCTGCATTTTATTACACCGACAAGCTAGAAATGAGGAAGGATATTTAATTTTACTCGTCGTCCTAACTAACCGTCCGGTCTATCAACTTATTTAAGCACAGTGTCCTACTACCCATCCGGGCTATACGCCTTATTTTTATTGTTATTATTATTATTACTATTATTAGGTGTTCTATCTTACGACAAGTCCATTTCTCTTGTCAGTGAACTTAGACCTCCAATGCAACCTCTCCTCTGACTCCTCCTTAAGTTCCTAGAATGTTCTTCTTTCCTTCAAGTCATCTAGTATTTGAATCCTCCTCCTTCCTAAGCTCCTCTTTCCCTCAGCTCCTCTTTCCCTCAACCTGTCCTACTATGACGTCATGCAGAAGACAGTTCCTCCTTAAAATTACTAAAGCCTATGAAGGTATAATTTAGAGGTAATATATCATCATTTAAGTGAAAGAATGGAAACTCTTTAATACAAAACCGGCTCTACTACATCCAGCCAGGATTTGAATCCTAAACCTCCCATTACAAGACTAATTAATCAGTGGTCGAATGGTCTAAAGTGTCACTCTCGTAATAGACTAGACTACTGATGACGGAAAGGAGTTCGAATTTCATTTGGGTATACTAAGGAGAGCTTTATTTATAAATGGTTTTTCACTCTCCCTCTACAGCAATGCTGATCCACTTACTCTAGATTCTACCTTATTCATCATTATTGTAAACATGCGTATAACCTGAAAATAGAGTATTATTATTATTAGCACGGCGTCTTACTAACCGTTCGGGTTATACGCACTTACGCTCATGTGTAATGGTAGGGTGATTGTGAGATGAAATGAAGGACCTACAGTTTAACGTGGAATCCGAACCATAGTGGAGGCCTGGCATTCACAAGTTGTGATTAGTACAAATCTTGTCAGAGGTGAAGAAAGGGTTTGGTAATCAGATAAATCTGTGCTGGGACCGAGGATTGAACCCCGGACGACCAGCACAGAAGTCCAACACCTTACCCCTAGACCACCAGGTCACCGACCTGAAAATATAGTAATACGTTAAACATGAATTTAACAACTAAAAAAGAAAAACATCATTTGTATAAAATTTATTCATTAAGTTTAACGTCTTCTTAACGAGGGAGTATGGCCAAACATTTTCAAATATAGATTAAATTCAAGTGTTAGACATACACAAATTTAAGTTTTGAAATCACACGTTCCTTTAATAACTAATGGAATATTGAATTTTTCGTTCTCATGTATATATTTCTCTTTGTTTAAGTTTTGCTCCAAAAATGTTTCAAACTATAGTACTAGTCGGCGAAAAGAATATATTTTATTATTATAAAAAAGGATCTATTCTTTTTTCGTTTGGCTTTAAATAATATGAATTGACAACATTTTCAAACTTACTCTCTTTACGATAATTACTTAAGCGTGAAATGTCATATAAACCCGCCCTTGAGTAATTAATTACCATTATTATTAATGTTATTAGTCTATTACTAAATTAATTTAATGTATTTCGCACAATAATGGCATGAGTGTTATGGAAATCCAAACAGCTTTGAAAGCGCTAATGACTATTTAGTTTTGTAAGTGGTATTTTTACTTTCTCATATCCAGAGAAAGTATTGTGATTGTGGGAAAAACTGATCTTGAGATTATGATGAATATGTTTTTTTTTTTTGTGAAGACGAACTAAAAAAAGTATATTTTACAATTATGTCTGCCCACCTGTCTGGTCTGTTTGTTTATCAGTCTGTCCCTGGACACAGATCCAAAGTGTTTGGATGGATTTTGTTCAAAGTTGATAAGTTATTTATACTTCATAGGGCTATTCCACAAAACTTTTTTTTTCACCCTAGCCCTGCTTTAGAGGGTAGTTTTCTTATGTGTATTTTTTTAAATCTAAGATTTGACATGAATAATAGCACTGTACAATTGGTATTTGGGCCAAAGCTCGTTGAAAGGTAATTCATTGATGGTAAATTTTTGAAAACTCTAAATATTTTGAAAACATTTCCAAAGATTTTGTTTAAAATGTACATCTGGAGTTTGTATGGTATGAAAACTAACAATGCATAATAGTTTTTGGGGTAAACATTCATTAACACATTGCTTTGTTTACAAGTTTGGGGCAAATAATCATTAATTGGTAGTTTATTGATGACTGACTTTTCAAAAACTGCATATGTTTGAAAAAGGATCCAAACGATTTAGTTATAAATGAATATCTTGGGAGTTTGACGTGACAAATAACCCTGCATACTTGGTTTTGGGTAGAAATTCGATTGCTGGTGACAGATTTTTGAAAACTCAAATTATTTTGATGGTGGCTATAGCTATGTTTTACATAAACATGACAAATAAAGCTTTATTCTTTTGGGGGCGGGGTAGGAGGGGAATTTGGTTTATGGGTAGTTTACTGACTACTTTTATTTATCTAGTTTGAATATTATAAAATTGCTTTGGCGATTCGGTTCAAATTGGAAATCTGTTAATTTTGTTGTATCATAAATAGATTTGATTGTAAAAAAAATGAGTAAGCAAATAGTGGTTTATTAGTGACTGATTTTTTGTAAAATTGGTTTAATTTTATAAATAGCTATAACGATTAGTAACAAAATTGTGATCAGGGGCTATTTTACACTATCAATAATAATGTATGTTTCTTATTTAAAATAAAATAATTTAAGGGTGTTTTGCTCACAACTAATTAATTCCAAAAATTTTATCTTTTGGAAATTGACCTAGAAGTTTGAATTTGAAATTGGAATCTGGGAATAGTTTTGCATGATAAATAAGAGTAATCTTTTATTTTTTTAAATAACAAATAATTTTATTAAATATATTTTAACAACTTGGGAAATCGTGAAAATTTTCTAATCATAGATTACGATTTATTTGGACGTTTTATGTGCCCCCGAACTAAAAAAGTTTTTTTTTTAACAAAGTTTCCATATATATCTGTCTCTCCGTCCGTTTGTAAGTTTATTATTACCTGGAGCTACAGACTAAATGATTTTGTGGATTTCATTTAAATCAGATATTTGGGTTTTGATTTGATACATAAAATTAATGGAAATTTACTGATGACTCAGATTTTAAATTTCGAAAACTGTTGGTAATAGTTATAAAAAAATTCTTCTAAAATGATATCCGGGGATATATTTTAGATGATAAATAGCACCATACAGGTCTATATATTTTGGATAAAATTTGGTTTAAGGGTAGCTTGCTTAAAAAAAAATTAAAATTTTGAAATATTTGGCAAATGCAAAAGTTGATTTTGTTATAATTGATTATCTAAGGAGAATTTTACAATATTAATTAGAATATATCTTAATTTTTCTAAAAAAAAATATTCATTTGAGGTTTATAAAATAATAATTATTTTGATGATGATAAAATTATTTAGTTCAAAATTTATATTAAACTACTATTATAAAAATATATTTTTTTAAACTAGCAACAACAATTACTTATTTAAGGATGATTACCCGATAACCGGTTTATACAAATTTGGTTCCTGATGACCGGATGTGACAATATGAGAATTATATGGAGGAAGGTCAGGAAACCATAAGAATAAAAACTCCTATAACTTCCAGCTGTGATATGAACTTTATATTTTTTATAATCAGATAACCAGATCAAATGAACTTAACTTTTAGTCCAAATGCCAATCGATGCAGAATAACTCATATATTAGTATATTACTTAATACTAACGTGTTGCTAATAAAACTGTAATATTCTATGCACAAACACTGAAAAACTTAATAAAAAAACCACATCTCTCAAGTAAGTTTCATGGTCCTACGAATTCTCCCTTCCGGTTTTTTTTTTATTTCCCCACTCTGAGAAAAGTCTCTATCGCTGAGGATTTTCAGGTTCATTAGGTTCGGATTAGAACACGTGAAATCTCCCTAGACCTTTGGACCAAGTCATCCTGACTTTCAAACCTTTACATAGTCTTCCTTTTTTTCCAACGCCGTACTATTCCTTAAGTCGTTCCTTTTATACACCTTAAATCTCCCGACTTCCCCAAAGCTAAAACTTGTTTCATTATTCATGTTTGGGGCTTGGGGGGGTTGATAGGAGGAAGGAGGAAAAGGAGGTTGGAGAGTGGGAAGGGGTAGGAGGTTTTGGGTCACCCAAATGTAAGAATTTACCATCTTTAGTTTGTTTTCTTTAGTCTTCCTTCAAGAAAATTTGAGAACTTTTTTTACCATACTTTTTCATAGCAATGAACCACCCCTGAATGGTAAGGAAAAGGCAATGTGATCTTGAAGAAATTGACTTTGACGGATAAACACATATAACTATCTCCAATAATTCAGAAGAAGGATAATAGAAAGTCATAATTGTCCACGTCATCATAGAGATAGCGCTCATTGTCCATTTTACTTAAGGCGATTGGCCCTTTTCATTTGGCGTGGAAGTGCAGAGCCGTGGGAACAAACAATTATATTCAAGAACTTTTATTGTTTTTGCGATTTTCTTTTCGGAAACGGTTTGTTCAAGAATAGAATCATGTTGATTAAGCTATACTTTTTATATACACACCTCCTTCACAATTTTAACAGTGATCATATATCGATAAAATTGACTTTTTTCAACCGAAAACTACCGGCTTCATAACAAAAATTAAGAAAATGTAACAATTAATAAACATCGATACATTATCATAGAGGGAGTGTTGAAAATATTAATATCCAAATTTCACTCATTTTCAAGAAAACTGATACTTTCAAACGTATGATTCTTCCGCAAGACCTGTCCGGTAGCTAGCGCCATCCACGTTTTCCATGATCCATCTGTTATTGTTGGCGCGGAAGGATACTTTGGTAGGTTGTGAAGCCACGCCACGCCTTTCACCCTCCCGCCCACCATCTCACAAAATAGGCCCTATAGGCCTGTCGACACGGCCAAGGGCCTTGACTGATTATAATAATACTTTATATTTTGTGTTCCACGTCTTACTACCCATCCGGGATATCCAGATATGCACACGATTGATATGGTTAAATGTATAGGACATGTATACACATTTGCATGAATGGAGAGTACTATCTCGGGAAAAGAACCTTAGATACATCCGACCAGCATTCGAGCCCCAATCTCCTTGTCACCAGATTTCCAGTCTATTTCAAGATTGATGACTTAGACCATGTGACCACTGATGCGGGCGATTATTAAAACTATGTATTTAGAAATATATAAGGCAATATACACGCCGGTATGCCATTTTAAATACTTATTGAAATCATTTATTTGGTAATCAACTTCTTTCAAGAGAGAAAAAGTTTCCACCTGAAAATGTATTATTATAATTGATGATCAAAACATTTATTCAGACATTTTGAGTATTTTTTACTAATAAATTTTTACAATTAAGATGACATATCATACTCCCGTTGACTAATGAATAAAGCATCCAGGTTCTCTCTTGAAAATTGTACGAATTTTAAAGTGGGCTGGTTACTAGAGCGCGGAGTTGCGAGGTAGATATTCAAATATCCCGCTCCATTTACAAAATAGTTTGCTATTTCAAAATAAATTACTCACGCCAAAATGGAAGTAAAATATACTAACATAGATCTATTGGATTAAAAATCTTACATTTTCAATTTTAAAATATTGCATAAATATAATAAATATGCTCATTTTAAAGACGTTCTAAGCCAATTGATGTGATTCTGAGATCAAACTAAATTAAAAATAGAATAATTCGCTATCCTCAAACAATTAATGTCACACTTTAACAAAGTCTCTGGGCGATAAAAAATCCGTAACACAACTTATTTCGGATGGTAAGTAAAACCGTCAGTTCCATGTTGATTGTGATATGTAAAATAACCCTGGAAATATGTGAAAATATCTTTCCTGGCAAAATTGATAGGCCCATTCGCTCTCGCTCATAGAAATTCTCGTGTGCTGATATAATCAGTAGGTTCAGAAAATTCACGTTAAATACTCAAGTAAATAATTTAATAGTCACTCAAATTTTTTAATTTCTAATAATAGAGGACTGTTTAAGTGTATTTTCACGCTTCAGACCTTCTATTACCATTATATATACATAGGTAGTATTTTTAGTCATTTCGTTTTTAAGAATGAATATATATATATATAATTACCATTTCTAATTTTTAGGTCATATTTTTATGTTTTGAATAGTATTTTAAATCATTTTCAGGCGTTTGTTTAGAACGCAATGGATGTTTAATAAATTATTGATTACTCAAATCTAATATTTTTCTTCACACAGTTGTCGGACTGAGATAATATAGTTTAAAAATAAACTTTTTTACTATCTTTACTTTTGTGGAAGGAAAATCCACATCCCTGGTGAAGCACTTCAACGTAATGCTTCTGAAGCAGGTATTTGTAAATCAATATTCAAGCTTGGCGAAATGCAAGTCTATTTGTTGAAGGGTATTCATTGCATTCATTTCAGTTTCAATATGTTAAGGGAATTGTTTGATCTATTCATGCCGATTCCTTCCAAAATTTTGTTTTATTTTTAGGAAATTAAAAAAAATTCAATTATTTATTTAACTTTTTCAATATCAATATCTCATTAATTTTCATACCATTTTTTGGTCATTAAAATCTGAGCCTTTCTCATAAGAAATATTTTAGTGCTAGGATAGTTCCCTTTAAGAAGTCAATGTCCTTAAATTGTGAAGTTATTACAACAATGCTTAATATTTAATCAAGTTTATCATCTCCCATCACTTTTGAAAAAAAAAAATCCTTTCGACAATGATTCTAGGAGTTTTATCAAACCAATTATTATTATTTTTCAAATTAAATATAATGCACCGTGGACGTGGCCAAATATTAAAAATTTCAATAATATTTAAATGGAAAACAGTTTATAAAATAAAAAAAATTCTTTTCACAGCAATTTCTTGGAGTTGTACAAAACAGATTCAAATTATTTTTTTAGTAAAAAATAATTAATTAATTATTTCACAGGGGACACATTCAAATGTTATACTGAACCAATTTAAAACTTAATTTTTAAATCTATTCCTACATACCGAAAACGATAATAAAGGTTTAGATTTTAGAAATATTTAGCTACATTTCTAAAACTTTCAAGTCTACAATTGAGAGCTGTCACTGCTAAATTTACGCGTGATAATTCAATGGATCAGCTGATTTTAAATTATATATATAATTAGTCCTCAACTCTCTGTCTTTGATTTGAATATAAAAAGATTATATGCTTACAACAATAAAATATTGTGATGACAGATTACTTATATCTATAGGCCTATAATGTTGTCAAAATGTACATATTATTCTATCATCAGCTACTAAAAACAACTGAGTCGCCAGTGGCTTTGAAAGCAATGATAACTCTTAGTAGCCGATTATGCCCACAGACTCTGCCCTAAGACACTAGTGTAGCATGACCCTGAGTACGGGACGCTGATATCCGTAATTATAATAATTCATAACGAGTTTCACCTTTATTATAGAGATGATTTAATTACATAGCACTGATTTATTCCATCTTATTCTCATTGCTATAAGATATATTCTCAAAATTGAATTAAATTTACGTAAAGTTAAATAAGTTTGTATTACATTGGTAGGATACTTTAAAAAATAGTTTAGAATTTTGAATTAAATGATTTATCTCGTCTGTTGTCCAAAGAAAATAGCAGCTTTATCTTGATTTAATTAATCAATTTAAAGTAGTTAAATCCCTTCTAAAGATGATGATAATAATAATAATAGTAATATTATTGTGCGTCTGGGCTACATAATTATAGCAAAGTACTAATGTACCGTTGTCCAGGGGACACCCGAATGTACTGATAGTACATCCTTTCCGTGGAAGTACTTTATATGTCCTGATGAGATGAGGTGATGGTGATAGTGAGTATGAGGGCGATAGTGAGTATGAGGGAGATAGTGAGTATGAAGGAGATAGTGAGTATGATGGTGATAGTGAGTATGAGGGTGATAGTGAGTATGAGGGTGATAGTGAGTATGAGGGAGATAGTGAGTATGATGGTGATAGTGAGTATGATGGTGATAGTGAGTATGAGGGTGATAGTGAGTATGATGGTGATAGTGAGTATGAGGGAGATAGTGAGTATGAGAGCATGTAACCAGTGGAAACACTTAAACCTAACTTAAGTCTAATTAACCAAGCCCTGGTGACCATTGGGGCAATTCCCTTTTCGGGGAAAATACCCAAGTTACCACCCAGGAATAGAATCCGGGACCTATAGGATCTTATCCAGATGCACTGACCACTACACTACGGGGCCGGCTATCTCAAGAAAGTGACCTTAAGAAGCCCGTCTACCAGAGCGCTGAAATAAGTTATAGATGTTCAGAAAACTGCATTATTTAAAATGTGGTTTTCTATTTTAAAAGAGTTAACACCAAAATGGATGTGAAAGGTATCAAAATGTCCCTATAGAATTATTATTTTTATTGTTAACATCATCACTGTGCATTACTACCCGTTCAGGATATACGCAATTACGCTAATGTGTAATGGTAGGGTGATTGTGAGATGAAATGAAGGACCTACAGTTTAACGTGGAATCCGAACCACGGTGGAGGTCTGGCATTCCTCACATTCACAAGATGTCTTGTCAGAGGTGAAGGAAGGGTTTGGCAATCAGATAAATCTGTGCCGGGACCGAGGATTGAACCCTGGGTCCCAGGAGAGAAGTCTAACACCTTACCCTNCACATTCACAAGATGTCTTGTCAGAGGTGAAGGAAGGGTTTGGCAATCAGATAAATCTGTGCCGGGACCGAGGATTGAACCCTGGGTCCCAGGAGAGAAGTCTAACACCTTACCCTTAGACCACCAGGTCACCCACCCTACAGGATTAAAAATCTTACATACATTTTTAAAACTAATAATTTTAAAAATTTTGTGGAAAGGTTAAGAGTAGCTCTTTTTTTTTAAATTTATTTTAACACAAAATGTAATTCTGAGATTAAGGCAAATGTTGAATTACAAAGATCTTAACTCCGCAATACAAAAAAAATTGTCCCACAAGAAAATTCAAATATAATTAAGGGTGTAATTAGTGATTGTGAATATTCAAAACGTTCATTCACATAGTGAGTGCTACATAGTGAGTGCTACATCGTGAAGCTATTTCCCTTCAAGTAGGCGGGCCCTTGATAAATAATATCTATACGATTCAAATGCACATCAAATCAATAATTCATCACCTGCTTCGGTGGCCGCATGGCTTAAGATGACACTCCAGTATTAGATTAGTCTTAAGATGACAGGGAGATTGGAGATAGAGTCCCCGTTGGTTTCTTTTTTCATTCTCTCTCCAACCAAATGCGGGTACACTTACTCTAAATTCAACCTTTTATCCCTAAATCATTATCGTAGCTAGTACATATGCATATAACCTGAATAGCTGCTGAGACGAAATGTTAAAAAAATAAATGGTATTGTGATATATTATTCTTTTAAATTGATTAGCTTTTTCGAAATAATAGGTTATTTCTTTAAAGTATTTGAAAGCTAACGGAGGAAAATAAAATCAATATTTTGTGTTGCAAATTTTTTGAGTGTCTATTTTATGCTATGAAATTTGGACTCTGTATTGGTTTATATAAAAGAGAGGGGGAAAAAATTCAAATCTTTATGCTCAACCAAATATTTGGAGTAAGCTGCATACACGAAAAGCTTTTTTTTTAAGTGCATAAGCCAAAATCTTTGCGCTAGAGAAAAGCTTTGTCGCTATTATAAGAAGGGGAAAAAGGCGGGAAAAGTATGAAGCGGATGAAATAAAAATGCTGACTGACTTGGATGGTTATAGTCTACTCTGGTGGCGGCACTGAGAATCATCAAAGACGGATTTCAGCTCAAGGAAGGATTTAGTAACAAGGAAAGAGGGAAGATATTTTTTTCTCTCCCTTGGCAGTGTTTTGTAGTGGAGAGCAGTTTTTTTTAGGATAAGAAGACCAAAGTAAAAAAAAAAAATGCCTTTCTTTTATTAATATTGTAAAACGAGCTTCAAAGTAATACATTTTTTAAATCTCTGAAATATAGTAATAGTGTGAGGATAGTTTACAAAAAAGAAAATGGATGGTTTATTATAAATAGATCAACTTACGAATAACTGTCACAATTTTATAGATAATCGCTTCGGTGGCCGCATGGTCTAACACGCCACCCCTGTGTTAGACTAGACTGCTGAAGACGGGGAGATCGATGTTCGAATCTCGGTCGGGTGTACTCAGAGTAGTTTATCCAAAACGGCCTCTCCCCCTTCATTAGTGCAAATGCGGGTACAATTTCTATAATTATAACCTCTCTATTTCCTAAAAACATTAGTGTAATTAGTACATAAGCGTAAAATCCCGAACGGTTATTAAGACTTGGTAATAAAAAAAATAGAAAAAAATATCGGTAAATGATTAAAAATTCGAATTTATAAAAAAAAATTCATCTCTTTTCGCTGATTACTTAATATCAAGGGGATAAGGTAACATTTTGAATGTAAAGCCAAAGTTGAAGATAGAATTTTTGCTGTCTATTTTTTAACTATCCATCAATTGAGTATAATTAGAAAAATGTTTTAGCGCAAAAAACAAAGCACACTGACTATATATTTTTATGCTGACGACATATCTGACTTTATATCTGCTTCGATATAGATGCCATTTAATCACTAATCGGTGTTAAAATACGGTTTAGGAGCTGTTATAAAAATATTTTATAGTTAAATATTCCATTTTAAGTGCGCTATTTCAAAATGTTAGTAATAATTCTCATTGTCCTTCCTTCTTTAAAATGTTTCAAAGATGTAAAGGTTATTTGACCTTTGACTTCAACTTCTACATTTTTAAGAGTCGCACACCCCTACTTATTAGTAGATAAACCGCACCAATGGTAACATTTATAGAAACCTCAGTACCCAGTTTTCTGATGATGGCAAGGTCAGGGTTTGGATCCCAAACGGGACAACTTAGCTTCTCTTTATCCAAATGGTGTCCCACTCTCATTAAACGCAAATGCTGGTACACATATTTTAAACTCAATTTTCCTCATCCCTGACACATTAGCATAGTTAGTGTATATGCGAATAGCCCGAATTGTTATTAGATGCAGTTATAATATTTTATACAGTTAACGGTAAAAGTAGTAAATTATATAAGTTAATTTAATCTCAACTCTCAATATTTAATTTTTGGTTTTAATTTTGTAAATTTTGGTGAAATGCTTTATGTTGTATAGCTGGTTTTTAAGTAAGATGACATCATTCATTTAACTAAATTTGAATCGTGTTTAACTAGATCTTAATCATTTCTTAATAAAAATGTATTTTTATTATTCTTCGGTATAGTACAAAAAGTAAAACTACATTGAAATTGTAATTTCAAGATAATTTTAATAACATAGATACAGTTGGATCCACACCTGTAATCAATGGATTACTAGCCCTTCTCCGGTGTGAGGTAGGGATGCAGAAGTCCTGAGTTAAGTTCTGTGTTTTAGCAGTTTTTATAGCAACACTTTTTTTCTGCCAGAATAATTCAAATATTGCTCCAGTATAAACAAAGAGTTTAATTTGGTTCCCATGGTGACCTCAATTTGATTGAAGGGTGTTCTATAAATTAATTACAACTTTTTCTCTTCATTTAAAAAATTTCTTAACTAATTCCGCTCGGCTCATGACAAGGGTCTGGAAGTTGGTATCCTTGAAAACTCAGGAAATGCACTTTAAAAATTGTGTTTTAATGCTCTCAAAAATAAACATATGCCCTTAAGCACATAAAGATTCTCTTAAAAACTCAGTTTTTATATTCTAAAAAAATACAAATGATACTCTTAATAAATCAAATAATACATTTAAAATCCTATTCTTCTTTTCCATTTATGGTAATGGCTGGGAAATCCTGCAAAGATAGAAATAGATAAAAAAAATTATTACCTATATACCTATTAAAATTAATTAAATAAGCATATTATTTGTGTACATGGAGACAGAGATAATTATATAATAGATTTACCTTATTCTGGGTGACCTGGTGTTCTAGGGGTAAGGTATCGTACATCAGTGCTGGGAGTCCGGGGTTCAATACTCGTTTCCGGCACAAATTTATCTTATTGCCAAACCCTTCATTCACCTCTGACAAGACGTGTATTAATCACAATTTGTGAATGTGTGGAATTCCAGACCTCCACCGTGGTTCGGATTCCACTTAAAACTGGAGGTCCTCCATTTCATCTCACAATCACCCTACCGTTACACATTAGCGTAAGCGCGTATAACCCGAACGGGTAGTAAGACGCAGTGCTAATAATAATAATAATAATAATAATAATAATAATAATAATACCTTATTCTGTAATTCAATGCACAACGAAGGTCATCTTCATTTTCTCAGATATTAATACTCGGCGATTATCAGCCCAGAATTCTTCGTACATGGAGACACTACATCCACGGATGTTATATGGACATACTTAAAGTATGGTATGTCACCTGGAGATATGTCCTCTTCCATGTCTTCTAAAGGAAGAGTGACTTTTATCAGTGATTATATCTGTCATTTTACACAGTGGTTTTTTAAAAAAAAATTGAGTTGTTTATCAATACTTCCTGAAGTTTTACAAATACTGCTTCTCTAATTGCCCCTGAAACTTTCTTGAGGTTTTCCTGCGGTGTTGTGATAAATAATAGCAGTAGCGTCAGACAATGACACACTTCTCTTTTATAAGTTTGTTATGATCATGGGTACAAAAACTACCTGTGTGTGCTACGATTTTTATATAATTATTCTAAAAATTACAGAAAATGTCCAATAAGAGTAGAATTAATAAAGAACGATAAAAGAAAAAAAGTTCCACAAAATGGCATAAACTGTAAAAATTTTCAAATTCACAAAGATAAGCAACGTATTATTATTATTATTATTATTATTGGCACCACGTCTTACTACCCGTTCGGCTTATACTCAATTACGCTAATGTGTAATGTTAGGGTGATTGTGAGATGAAATGGAGAACCTACAGCTTAACGTGGTATCCGAACCACGGTGGAGGCCTTGCACAGTAAAAGTAATATTTCCAACATAAGGTTGTCATAAAAAATATGTTTATATACAAGCTACCATTGCGATTAACTTCACAGAGAAAATATGCGATGTCATCAACATCTAGGCCCTGCTTATGACATACAATCAACAACGGTTGATATCACAATCTGAAGAAAAGTAGACCAATTATGCCTAATGAAGAGTTTTTTTTGTCAAAAATGTGTTGTTGTAAAAATGACAAAAACTCACCTTTTCTCGCGTCCCCTACGTCCCCACCTTAATTGTCCCTGCTCTCGCACGTAGGTGGTACAGAAACTTCCTCATCCCTTTCCAGTAAGTGATCATTTGCAGCTAGCTCCTCCGGTTAGTAATACGCGAAGCACCATAAATAAATATAATGTGTTTGATTAAAATCGAATATTTTAATACAATACTTATTGCTATAACTTAGCTGAGCCAGTGGGGCACTCTGTATAGATGTCAAACTATTTTAGTATGGTTTGCTGGTTAAGTAGGAGTTTGAATCCCAGATGGCTGTACTAAGCTTTTTTTCTCTCTAAATGATATCCCACTCTACCTCCATACAAATCCTGATACATTTACTTAAACTACTATATTTATCATCCCTAAGTATTAGCGTAATTTATGTATATAAAGGTGACCTGGTGGTCTAGGGGTAAGGTGTCAGACTTATGTGCTGGGGGTCTCGGGTTCAATCCTCGCTCCCGGCACACATTTATCGTATTGCCAAACCCTTCCTTCACCTCTGACGAGACGTGTATTAATTACAACTTGTGAATGTATGGAATGCCAGGACTCCCCCGTGGTTCGGATCCCACATTAAACAGTAGGTCCTCCATTTCATCTCACAATCACCCTACCATTACATATTAGCGTAAGTGCTTATAGCCCGAACGGGTAGTAAGACGCGGTGCTGATAATAATAATAATGTATGTATAAATGCTTATAAGCCAAAAGGGGATTGATACGAGGTGATAATAACAAAACTAGCACAAAACACGTGATTTGGTACTGTAGGTATATTATTAATTAATAATTTAATCAAGTAATATATATATATATAGAGAGAGCTATAATTATAATTTTACTGTATTTCCTAATCCCCTTGATAATGTGTATTGCCATTTAAAATAATCGTTAATTTAAATTATCTAATCCTAACTAATTAAAACAATTTAACAGTTAAATTTAATTAAACAAAAGTGTATGTGAATATAAATTTAAATAATGGGTACATTATAGATATAATAAAACAATCAATAAAGCTATTTACATACAACACTTAAAAAAGATAGTTTTGGAGATAGTAAAACAATGCTTATAATTAATGTTTTTATATAATTACTTAGTAAGTTAGTTAATTGAAACTTCACAAGCCAGACGATTAAGTCCCTTAGCTACAGCAGATTACAAAGACGTATCCTTGCCAAAACACATTTTAGCGTGAAACTATTTAATATCAAATCAATTTGATACGATTTTTTTTATCACCACATCTTACTACCCGTTCGGGCTGGTTAGTGTTAAGAAAATGTGTGGCACGGGGCAATAAAATTCTGAGACCCCCCTTTTGCACGGCAGTTTTTTAGTTTTAGCACTAAGCCGTTACAATATATTGATACGTACTGGGTACTTATGTTATTTAATAATGTATCATGTTTTATTATTTAATCAACCCATTAAATGAATGTTCTTTATTAAATTCAGACAAATTAAGTTAACAAATCAAAGTCCTTTCTGAACCATTGCACTGTTAGTTTTCTGTATACCGACAGCGGTAGCACAATGGTGGCGTATTCTACTATACTGCAGTACATTACTCGAATAACGTAAATCTGAAATTTCAAAAGTTAGGTTTTTCAGGAAATGGAATGGAATCTTATCACTAGGCGAATACTTATTGCTGTTAATTATCTGTACACTATTTGATTCAAAATTTGGAATAATAACGCTAATTGAATTGAATTATTTTTGGGGAAAATGTGGCCCCCCTTGAATTTTAGGTCCGGGGCAATTGCCCCCTACCCCCCACCTTAGACGTGGCTCTCTGCGTTTGATTTGTACGCATTTATACTATTCTTTGTCTTGCAACCCCCCCCTTAATCTCTATAAGGTGAGAGAGGCAGTAAATTAGGTAAAGATTTACTTGGTTGAACATAACAATTTTAT
>CABFVX010006137.1:14509-32438 GCA_902151425.1 Timema shepardi
GAAGGGTTGGCTAGAAAATTTTACTTTGCCTTTAGCCAATGAATGTTTTTATACGTAGTGGCCTATAGGGGGTTTCATCGAAATCCAGCGGGAGTCCTGCTCCCCGCCTCGCCAACCTCTTTACTTGTGATCTAAAAAACCTGCTAAGACAACACACACAACATTTTTGTGTGTTCACCGCGTCTTAATGCACAATCGGTCTAACCGCATATTTACTTACACCAATGGAAAAAAGAAAATACACTATTTTTTGTATCTAGAAAACAGGGAAAAGTTAGGAAATTTCAAAACTTAAAAAAATGTACCAGCCCTGTGGGTGAAACAAATGATGAAAAACCAAACTCACTTCACTCGGTTTGAGATTCTAACCTCAACCTCACCGTCAGCGGCAAATCAGATTACACGAGTCTGACATTTTATCGACGTGGCCACCAATGCGAGCTTCAGGGATGTTGATCCATTATCAAGGTGATTATCCTTCTTTCACCAAGTTCATAGATACTCTAAAGATGCTGCGAAATTGTAAAGTTAAGTTTCCTGTGCACCGTTAGGGAGATCAGGGTTTGAATCCCGTTAGGGTGAAATTAAGGTGATTTTCCTATACGTCTTACTCCTCCCCTTCCACGCAAAAGCCAGTACAGTTTCTGTTTACTATACATTTTTAGACAACTTGACAAAACATAATCTCATTTAAATACATCAACATCATAAACTGTTTCCAGCCTGTGGTCGGGTCAGTTTAGTAAAATACCTCCATCTTCCTCTATCCTTCCAACATCCTTCCTCTTTTATTTGCGTCCATTCTTCTAATATCACTTGAACTCTTTCTGTTAACCGCTCCTGCCATCTCTTTCTTGGTCTCCTTTGCAGTCTGTTCCCTACATAATCCATCGTCCTCTTTGGTATTATCTCCTTTTACATCCTCATTACATGGCCGTACCATCTCAGTTTTGTTTCCTCTTCCATCTCATGTAACCCCTGTAAACACCCCCCCCCCTTTTTTTCCCCAGATAATTTCGCATTTAAATACAACTTTGGTATTAATCTGTTACATAACGTGCAGAATTATTGCAGTTCACCTGACTTAAACTTTTCTCTAAATATTAATCCTTTTAACTGAGCAAAAGATTTCCCTGATCATATTTTATCCGTTTTTTAAAATCAATCTAAAATGATCCTCACGTCCATTAACAACAATCCTACCAAAGGTAATTAATTATCTGCATGTGTGTGTGTGTGTGTGTATGTGTGTGTGAGCGGCTCAGAAGGGGGGGGGGNGGGGATAATACAGGCTTGGGACGTCATCAAGTAAAATTCTTTCGTCTGGAATCGTAAAAACAAACAGCGCCATGAAGATGAGGCTGGGATTCTTCAATCAGCTCGCCAGGATGGTTGGACTGACTGTACGAGTACTCTCTACTTATCCCTCTTTAATATTAGCTGGCTAAATGGTTGGTTAGTTATTGGCAGTATTCAAATTAACTTTCTTATCTAATTGATACAGTAATCTTTATCCGCTGTATCTTAGTACTCGTCCGGGTTGTATACAAACGAAATATATTATTGATTGGGCAAATAGAGTAGCGATGAGCAAAGTGAAATTTAGAGTAAATTTACCTGTTTATGCGTGAAGGGATAGTGGGAAACAAATTGACTTTCAGTTACTTCTGCCGGAATACGATCCCCTAGCTTCTAGTAACCATTAAAACATACTGAGCCTAGCATTTAGTCCACGTTCTCACCGATGCTGATATATTAACATAACTTACAAAATATATAACATACATAACAGACAATACCTTGTCCGTACAATCTTAAACATAAAAGGGGGAGCCCCATTTTCACCTGTAACAAGTTTTTCGATAGTGCTGGAAATCTGACATGGCCTACTCGGCTTAGTTAACGTGTAAGCAAATGTTGACCCGTTCCTCTCAGATTGTGTTCCAGTCAGTGTGGAATAGTTGAAATGGATTTTATTACACATTTTATTGAAAAGGAGATTCATCTTAAGGTGCGGCATAAGGGAGCGCAAGTATTGTTAAAGTTTTTTATAGAATTGAAATTTTTTGGCCAAAATAAATAAGATATTTTTCCAGTAGCAACAGAGTTTAGTTTTCTGCACATGCTTATATCAACAGATCTTGAAAATCTGTCAAGGTGTCCTGGAATTTTGTCAAAATATTTTATCTTTATTTTAAGAGTTTTGACAAAATTCCAGGACACCCTAGACAGATTTTAAAGATCTGTTGATATTAGCATGTGCAGAAAACTAAATTCTGTAGCTACTTACCCGCCTCGGTGGCGTAGTTGGCTAACGCGTTAGTCGTGTTGAGCTGCTCGACTGCTAAGGACAGGGAGATCGAGGTTCGAATCTCGGTCGGGTGAACTGGGGTGGTTTTTTCCTAAATGGTTTTCCACTCTCCCTCCACGCAAATGCGGGTTCACTTCCTCTTAATTCAACCTTCCCAATTCCTAATCCATTAGAGTAATTAGTACTTAAAGCGTATAACCCGAACGGGTAGTAAGACGCGGTGCTAAATATTATTATTATTGTAACTACTGGAAAAATATTTTATTTATTTTGGCCAAAAAAATGTAATGCTATAAAAACTGTAAAAAATACTCGTGCTCCCTTCTGCCGCACCTTAAAACAAATTCATCGAGATAAGAAGATCCACGGTTACATTTCCATGTCCCAGTTGACATTTTTCACTTTATTAAATTTTATTTAAACACAGCCCTCATGTATCAGCTTGTGTTACACATGAATACAACTTCATTAAAGTCCAAACAAACTTTAATGAGTGGTGATTTGTCCATCAGCCAGTCGGACGAACTGTGCCAAACAATCACTTGGATTGTATGTTCTTCATCATGCCTGAGAAGAGTTTCTGCAATAATTTGTTTACCCTGAGAGGTAGCAGTCTTGCCTTGACTGATTACACATGGACTTATATTATAAGCTACCCCATAGTGAAACAAAGGAAGTCAAGCATGCTACTTTCATAATAATCTGAGAGCTTAAATACTATCCACATTTTGTTCCCCTCTGGGCACCAATGACCGATCATAATACAGTTATTTTTTTTTTAGTACCACGTCTTACCCTACCCGTTCGAGCTCTACGCTTATGTACTTGCAACACTTATGTGTTAAGGCTTAGGAAATTTCAATTAAGAGGAATTGCATCCGCATTTTCGTGGGGGATAATGGAAAACCATTTCGGAAAACCACCCGACCAGGATCGAACCCCAATCTCCCCGTCTTCGGCAGTCTATTCCATACGAGAGTAGCACGTTAGACCACGCGGCCACCTGAGCGGGTAATGTACATAACTAACTTGTTGCTAAATGGTATAGAAATGGCAAAACACGAGTTTATGTGGTGATAAGCCAGCTAGCTCTATGAGAAACCGAGAAACTGGAGGGTGGGGAATCAATAAGAAGACACTGCCATAGTCTAACTATGTTTAGAATCAACCAAATCAAAAACGTTTAACTCACGTAGTACAAACGAACAAGAAGACATCTCATATTATTGTTTTACTGAATAATTCTTTAATCATAGTTACTTCGACGACCAATTGACTAAATTATAAAATAAGCAATGGGGGAGGGGGGAGGGGGTAAGGTTTTCCTCCCTCCGAACTTACCCAAAATTGCTCATTATCTTGGATAACAGGTATGCTAAAGAATATCACAATGTTTGCGATCAAGGAATAGATAGAAGCAGCTACATTCCACCAGCAGTTAAATTAACTCTTTATCTTCTCACTTCCTCTCTATCACTGCATAGCAGTATGTACGTTTACCGCCAGTTTTTTTTAACCATTTGATATAAGGAGAAGGAATGAGGAGAATATATCGAGAGAATTTTGCACAAATTAGTGTGGAGAGTGGATAGGAAAATCACAGTGCTAGAGCACATGTGGGAAAATTTCGCTCAGTGGACCCAACTCAACATGCCTGTTACTGGGAATTTGGTCTGTTACAGTAGCCCAATGGCTTCTTTGGTGCTGACTGACAGCTCACAACTGACTTCTGACAGTCAAAGTTTAAGTATATACCTAAATTTTGACTGTCAGAAGTGAGACCTGCTAAACACATGTTTTTGCAGATCATCTGGTTCGGCGTAGGGATACGTAATTTGGTCTGGTAACTTTATAAAGCTGTCAACTGTCAGCTGTGAGCTATCAGCCAGCACCAAAGAAGCCATGGGGCTAATGTACAAGCTTGACGCTTTACACGTGATCACCGGTTCAGTTGGCAGAACCAACGTCAAACACCGAGTCTTACTACCCGTTCAGGCTATAGCTTATGTTCTAATTACGCTAGTGGTGTTAGGGATTGTTATAGTTAGAGGAAGTGTATCCGCATTTGCGTGGAGGGGAAAACCATTTTTAATAACCACCCTAAGTACACCCGACAGAGATTAAAACTTCGATCTCTCCGTCATCGGCAGTCTAGTCTACTGCGATAGTAGCGCGTTAGACCACGTAGCCACTTAATCGGGTAGGGTACTTAATGTAAATATTAGAGGCCTACATGGTTTCACAGCCTGCCTCCATGACGTGTGGTGTGTTTGTGTTCCGTTTGTTAAACAGCGACACAATAGCCGAGAAATTGAGACCGACCAAATAAAGAAGATACATTTTCTAGAAAATGTCACCTTTCAAGAAATACACTCCATCACAAGGCCGTCGTTGGTGTTTTGGTAGAAGCGATTTGTTAATTATGTTGTTTACTGAACTAATAGTTACTCTATATTCCACAAACATGCCCCAATTACAAATACACGCAGCGTCAAGGCCGGAAACAAGGATGTTTATTTAATCTCAGTTAAATAGGGCTACTGTAATAATTCATGATCAACGAAACTAAAGTGGTCTACAAGAACGAGGCCAAGTCTTGTGTATGTGCTAGTGTATAGTGTTATTGCTTAGCCCTAATTAAAGATCCACTCATGATCTGACGTCATTTCTTGGTCAAATAACAGCAATATTTTTTATAGCCACGTTTGTTCAGGTTATACGCTTATATTATAATCACTCTAATGGAGTAGTGATGAGGAAGGAAGCATTTTATAGGTAATCTATCCATATTTGCGTGGAAGGAGATTGGGAAAACAACTATAAAAAACCACCCTCACTAGAGCCAACCGAGATTCGAACATCGATCTTCCCGTCACCAGCAGGCTAGTCTGACACGAGAGTGACACTTTAGAGCACTCGGCCGCTGAAGATGGTCCAAATTTAACTAAAGCAAATTTCACCTTCAACACAAAATTAGCTATAAAACAACACTCAGCCACGTTTTTGCATAGCACCCTAAGTCCACTTAAGAGTTTCCACTAAATAATAAAGTTGAGTAATTTAAAAAATTTTGCTATTATGGATTTAAGCTCTGATAAAGGTTAACTTTAAATATCAATTTTAAACTCATTCAAATTAATGTTATGCACTTGATCTCCCCAAGTGTGTTTGGTGCAAGTTTGTAAACAATGAGCACATTGATGCGACACCAGGATTCGGTGGGTATGCGGAATAAACGTCAAGCTCGTTTAGGCTGGTTGGCCGATGACGGGGATGTCAGGGTTGGAACTCCGACCTGGTGTACCAAGAGTGGTTATCCTAAATAGTTTCCTCACTCTGCCTACACACACATGCGGGTGCATTTTTTCTCAAATTCTTACCTTACTCATCATTACTACATTAGTGTTATTAAATGCAGATAGCTCGGATGGTTAGTAAGAATCTGTGAAAAAAAGGGCTAACCCACATTTAAGCTAAGGCGTCACTCTAGTGCTAGACTGATCTGCTTACGACTATGAGATCGGAGTTTAAATCCCGGTCGGGTCTATTGAGGATGGCTTATCCTTAATGGTTTCGCTCTCTGCTTCTCCACGCCAATGTGGGTATATTACCTCTAAAATGCTTTCTTTCTCAACCCTACCCCATTAGATTAGTCACCATATGTGAGAATAACCTGAACAGGTAGTAAGACAGGGTGATAATATTTTTTAATTTTTTTTCTCTCTCCATTTATTTGAGGTTTAACGTGCACTTTCTGAACCGACTGATTGTATCTGCCCATGACTTATACATTTAATTTAATTTAATTTAGAAAAAACACAACATCCCCGGCCTTTTAGTCATCGATGTGAAAGGGTAAGCCCACATTTCACCAATGGTAAATTTTTCGGTCATGCCAGGAATCGAAACCGGTACCCTTAGCTCAGTAGGCAGACAATATACCGACTGAGCCAAGGTGTAGGAACAAGGTGATAATAAAAATAAATGGACATTCATAAAGCATAGTAATCTTAGAAAGTATTTGCTTTCGAATTAATATCTCTTGAAGATTTAATTTTGAAAGTTAAGTTCGTACAAGTTTTCATCATCTTAGCCCGAGAAAAATAGTTGCACATAGCGATCACTTGGATTACCGGTTATTTTAAGTCTTCATTTATTGCCATTTCACTCTCTCAAGACAACCATTTTGACGAGTCTGTGAACAGGAAACAGTTCCATTGTTCCGAGATGGGATAGGTGGGTATAATTGGTCGGCACGCTAGCACGTTGCGGCCAGCGACGCCGGCTACCCTAGGGCATTTACCTGTTTTAAAATACTGCAGAATGGTAGTATTATTGTTAATGTTACAATTTTGATGGCAGTAGTAGTAGTAGTAGTGGTGGTGGTAGTAGTAGTAGTAGTAGTAGTAGTAGTAGTAGTAGTAGTAGTAGTAGCAGTAGCAGCACCAGTTGTAGTAGTAGCAGTAGTAGTAGTAGTAGTAGGAACAACCAGGCGGTAGTTCTAAGAAATGCAGAACTTTTGTTTAAAAACAATAAAGAAATGGGTTTCCGGAGTCGATATGGATACAACCAAGTAAATAATGGAGTGTCGAAACCTTGTATTCCAAAGGAATGGATTCATACAGATCGGCGGCCTATGTTTTTAAGAATTCGACAAATTCAAAAACTTGGGAACTGTGCTAACAGAAATTCATGAGGAAGTTACGTTGATTGAATTCATGCAGGCATTCTTGCTCTTATTCAGTTTGTAGACCATTGTCGTCTCGTCTTTTGTCTTGAAATATTAAACTTGAAAAAAACAACTATTATCCTACCAGTTTATCCAACACCTTATCGCAGTCCATAGCATGTCTGTCTACTGAGCTAAGGGTCCCGGGTTCGATTCCCAGTATGGCCGAAAATATATAAATGGTGAAATGTGGGTTTACCCTTTCACGTTGATAAATTAACGGCCGGGTATTAGATGTTGTGCCTGTCCTAGCAGGCCAATATCGCAAAAAACATATGGCTTTAATAAAAAAAAAGTGACCCGGACCATGGGCTGGAAACAGTAACAGATGTAAATCCTACCCGTTATTCTTTAGAGATGTGAATCGTGGTTTTTTCACTTTGTACCACGAGAATACAATGAGTGTTTGAGGACAAAGTGTTGAGAAAGAGATTTGATCCTGAGAGGAGAAGGTTGTAAAATCAATAGTTTAATGGTTTGAATGCATCTCTAAGAATATCAAGATAATAAATGAGCGCAGGCTGCGGGTTGGGTGTTCGTGTACCGTGCAGGGGCAAATGACAGGCATATACACAATATCCTAGTCGGGAAAGCTAACGATACAAGAATACCCTTTTACTTAGTATATCGAGACATCGACGGGAAGATAATGTGAAATGTATTTGAGGGAGGATGAGTGTCTGGTTATGGATCGGCTGGAAGTTTCCCAGGACAGGGTTGAATAGCGTTAAGTTCTGCCGGCCATGAACTTTCTTGTTCCTTAAGGTCAGATAGTTAATTAGTAATATAACTAGTTCCAAGGTTTTTCTTTCTCCACGTTTCCCTACTCGTTCGGGTTGTACGGATTTAATTATACTTATTGAATAGAGATGAGGAAGATACACTTTAGGGGAGATTTACCCCAATTTTCAAGGAGGGAAAGAGGGAAACCATATAGAAAAAAAAACAGCCCCAGTACACCCGGTAGGGATTCTAGCCCCTACTTCATCGTTTTATAAAATTGCTGCTTCCACTTTGAAAAATGAAATTTTAGGAGCACATTCTCAGTGTATAATCTTTCATTAAAAAAATAGAAATTAGGTTGAGTGGAACTCTGGTAATCATTTTCGAAAGTTATCCACTTTATGTTTTACAAAGATATATTACTATTTTATCGACATTGATACTATCTGTCATATCTGCAGATAGTATGAGTTGATCTATGCGATTATTCTTAATCAGAGCAGTGTCCAGTCAGCATTATCAATTTTAAAACGTAATAAATCTGGTGTGGATGTTGGTCTTATTTGTACGTTATGCTCTCTATTTTATTATTTTGAATTCGCGACTCGACTATCTAGCCCAATAATTGAGGGTGCATATTAAGGAATTGCACCAGCACTCGCTAAGGAAGAGGATCGCAAATCACATACTAGAAGACTTGTTTATGTAATATCACATTGTATATGGTAGGTATATTAGTTTTAATACATGCAAAATCCCGTTTCTTAAACAACCCTTAGAATTACAATTCAATGAATAATTACAACGATTCTTGTAGCGCCAAGATTTTGTTTTAGTCCAGACTAGTGTATTTAAACCTATTTTACGCGTATCCGCAAGGTCACGTGCGGGCTTTTAGGAGGTACAAGACATACCACCAAGTTGTAATAATCAGAACATATATTTTTAGTACAATAAATATGATAAACAAATCAACGCAGATTGTAACATGATGCCATTGACTTAGGTAAGTTTTTCTTTCCCTTGTCACGGCTCTGGATATTCCCTGGACCAATTATAGCCCTCGGGTGCACGCAGCCCGACATGTAATTAATTGTATGTGGTGTGCAAGCAATCTATCTACGATAGCAAAATTAACGCTAAAAATACCAGAATTAAAAAATAAATTCTAATGGAAGTATCTACAATTTATATTCAACACAAGGAAAAGAGTGAACTTTAACTTGAGATGATGGATCTGCAGTGTAACCCAGATCTAAGAGAATTACAGCGTCCGAAGAAATATGTACATTTAACAATTCTCTTGATTCTGATAAATTGACAAACATTCAAGATTTTATTTTTCGAAAAATGCTGGTTATTTTTTGATCGACCTATATATGTGAACAAACATATTCTATAAGCTCAATAAAAATTCCTTATGAACAAGCGTTACCAATGAATATATATTAACAGCTTTAAGAATCCCAACTACTAAATTTACACCTCACATTAAATCAATTAATTAATAAGAATATGAATAAATTGCATTCATCTCATTAAGTTGTATTTTATTGAAGAATCACTAACCTATTTTTTACATTGTCAAACCTTTTGTGTTGTATATGCATGTATACACATAAACATACTCACACACACACACACACACATATATATATATATATATATATATATACACATTATCTAATCACACCGTTCCCTTAATTGCGTCTACCAAAAAATCAATTTTATTTGGGGGCCCTTTATTATATTTAAATTCTCAAAGAGGCCCTTCAATTTAAAAAAAATACATAGCATAGCTTGATCCAAGCCAGGCCTAACATTTCAAACGACCATTTACACTTTAAAAGATAACAGCTACTTTCTTCTTCTTCTTCTCCTTAGGTAGAGTCGGAAGGAATACGTTGGTAAGTCCCATGACTGGTTGAAATTTGGTAACACTGGCCTATACCCTTGCTAGCGACAAACATAGACGGATTTGATATTTGCGGTATTTTTTCTTCTATTTAACCCTCGAGGGGGCGCGCGGTAATATTTAACACAAGCAGGCGCGTAGGGTACTTTTATAACTCACTTTATTTTCATGATTCTATTGATAGGCCTACATGTATGAACGAAATAATTTATTTTATGGTATGTTCTATTTTAATTAGGTTCATTTAAGCCTATTAGATACATATTGTATTAATAACCAAACATATTGATAGATATCGGTATGTATAATATAAAATAAGGTTTGATATTTAGCAAAATATTTTTTATGAAAGTTACATACTCAGATATTACTATTTTTGGTAAATACTGGTTATTATTTTGGTAATTAATACTCTTAAAGATACAATGTGATTAAAAGTACAATACAAATATAATAATAATAATCTAAAATGATTACTAAATTTAAAAATATGAATTTTAAAAAACTTAACATTTTTAAGAATCAAAATCAGCCTCATTTATGTTGTTACACTCATCACATGTATATGTTATAGCAACGTGATTCTTACATGTAAATTGTTTACATGTTCCACATTTTATTGTTTTGCCAACATCTTTTGATCGACCACACAACACACGCCTTCCTCGTTTCTTTATGGCTAACTTTTCGCTATCATCTTCACGCTTCATAGTACTTACATACTTTCTGAGAAAGGCTGATAATTAAATTGGGAGCCACTTGATTTTAGCTCTCTCTTCAAGGTGAGAGGCTTCATCATAGTCAAAGTTAGCTTTTTCTAAAATATTCTTCTGCCTGTAAAATTTTGAGATGTGCATTGATTTGTGCATTGATGCTAGTTATATTTATCAATGAATAAAATACTCTCATAAGCTATCGCTGTGTAATACGTGCAACATCGTATACACTACATATTTGATCCTCTGTATCTATTCCTCCCTTTGACTTGTTGTAATTCATTATTATATCAGGTTTTTTAGTGTCATCATGATAGTTGATGAATCATGCATTGTAGATAATAAAATGACAGCCTTGTTTTTCTTGGGCACATATACTCCATTCACGATAGGAATTACTCTTTGGAAGGTCTTTTTTCCTACCAATATCCTACTATATAATATATTTCTGGTAGGGAAAAAGGCCTTTAAGAAAACAATTCCTACGCTGAACAGACTTTAGGATGTGATCGTCGTGTTTTTCTGAAATCCAAATATGGACGAACCCACTTCTCGATTTTCATTTGCCTGAAATTCATAGGGTATCTCTCTTTTGTCTTTTCTGAGAGTACCAACACAAGCAATTTCCTTTTCCAAAAGATATTTTTGCCAAGTGATAGCTGGTATAGCAGTTATCCATTTTAAGATTTCGATTTGATCCTTCAATATCTGAAACTAATCTATTCACAATGTCAATTAGCTTATTTGACACTAATTACGGGCCTTTTTCTTGCTTATCACAATCCACTTCTAAATTATGAACAAAAAAATTTATTTGAGACACAAATTTCAAACATTTTGATCCCTTATTTTGCAGGTTTATTCGGAATATATTGAACAAAACTGCAGAGCCCTCGAAATGCTTTCAGCTTCTCATCAATTGTGACATGAGTACCTGTTCTTACAATTCAGTATAAATACATCCAAAAATGATCTCACAACAGCTGGTTTATCTATTTTTCTTCGGTCATTTATTGTATTCTTATTGTCAAATCGTAGAGAATGAAGCAAGAATAAAAATCACTTGTAGCTCATACAAGCTCTTAGAATCTGTATTCCGGTCCCATCTGAAGCCCATAATTCTTTGACATTAGTGGTATGTCCCTTTTTGATACCAATAAGGTAAAGACACCCCAATAATGCCATAATCTCAGCTCTTGACGGATTTTTTTCTTTTTAGTCCCTAGAATATGGTGCCGTCGATTGCCGTTTTGCAATATGCATATTTGTAAATTTTACAATGTCATCTAACATAACCATATCAATAATTTTATGATATTTCATCTTTATATATCTTGCAATAAGTTTGGGACAAGGAGATACTCTATGTTTTTTCTGTAAATTTTTCCTTTCTTTGAAAAGTCAGTTTTTCTCCAAATACATTCTCTAGCTTTTCCAGTAAAATAATCTTCATTAGTTGTAGTTTTACTATCTTCATATGAAGAAACATGTTTTTGTTTTAAATTTGGTGCATAACCTATAGAGAAGGACTTTCACTTTCATCCGCATTTTTTTTTTAAATCTGTGTCAGTAGTTTTCCCTTAATTTCAGTTGCAGTTATCAAGATGTTCATGCGAGCACCTACTTCTGTATTTGATTTTTATCACCTTCAGCTGGAAATGATATGACACAGGACAAGTTAGCAGTCCTTCATAATGCAACACGAACCAGAAATGCATAGTTAAGAGGTCTCACATGATCTAAAATTGAGGCAACACTCTTAAAAGATTAATTACTTTGGAAAGAGCAAAATAGATTTCTCGAGTGGGCAACAGAAAATGCCACCGCGAGAGACCAGTAACTCGCAATCGATCGTTTGGCAACTCGAGTCTTAGTAAGACCATTCGACAACCGAAACATGCCAAGCTATAATAATAAAACAAACATTGCGTGAGAAAATATTCTAGTAAAATAGATATATTAGTTTATTTAGACAAACAAGTGTTTCACAATGACACTACACACCAAATGAATGTTAATTTCACTTGTAATTAGTTACTACTAGCTTTCAGTGAGCAAGTGCTACAGTTATGATATATGTACATTTTGTTTTAAAAAAGTAGCTGAAACACAAATTGTCTTTAAGAACCCCTCTCGTGGTTTTAACATGTTTTAAAATCTAAAAGAAAAATTGGAAAATAATTATTTTGAAATGAAAACTCTGATCAAAATGTGGCTGTTATCAGATGAAGAATGGAGAATACCGCATTTAAATCAGTTTCTGGTTCTACCGTAATTTTGTATATAATTTCTCGGTTAATCGGCAATGAAGGGGTTATTTATATATGATTTGATATAATATTTAATAACAACAATATGGTTATTATGGTCCGGATTAAGCTTTGGCAACCCTGAATCTGATATGTACGCTGCGTCTACCCTGAAAGGTAGCAAGGTTAATTTGTCCAGTTGCACTATAGTTCAGCCTAGAAGATAAGCTTCATACTGTAATCGGTCAAGGTTGCTACCTTTCAGGGTAAACAGAGTGTACAAAGTCAACGCTAATTACATACAAGAGGATGAAATCATAATAAATCAGCCAGTCTCCGCCTTCAGCGGGAACAATCCTCTTCGATTTACTAAACAATGTAAACTATTTAACTAGGCAGGCGGTTTAAGAATATCGGGTTGTAGCAGTCTAGTGTGACCAAATGTAACTTCTGGGTGAGACCGTCTAACAAGGGTTTCATTGTATTGAGCATCACGATAAGCAGACGTGAGTGGGACGCAACGTGCAAAACAGACTTGTATTTATTATTATTATTAGTCTAGAGCTTTCGAGTTACTAATGACTTGCTCTTATCAATGGACACGGAAAAATGGGCGTCAGACTTGTATTGTTTGTTGGCAACAAAAGAGACGGGTTAGAATCTTTGTCGGGTTCTTTTTTTATTAATGGTTTCCTATTTTTTCCTCCGCGTAAATGAAGGAATAATTCCTCTAAAATTCGACCTCCTTAACTATCTCAATAGTTTCAGAAAGTGGTTAGTCTGGACGGCTCATACATAAGCTTTGCCAAAACGCAAAAAATAATAACAGCTTAACCTAAAGGGTAGAGATGTGAAAGTACATTAGAATACGTGCATCCATAGACGTAGTAAGAGGGTGAGAAAACCACTTATTAATGTAACCAGCTGCAACTCTAATGACAACCTCTTTGTATAACCTGTGATCTTGTGCCATGCGAGTCTAACACCTTAACGATATGATTGTTTTGCGAGTCTAACACCTTAAAGATATTATTGTTTTTCAAACTTTGTATTAAAGCCCAAAGGTATTCCAATGTTGGTAAAAAGTAGAAACATAAACTGAAGACTGCTGGAAAAAGATGATTCATCATTAATGTATGTCAGTGAAACCAGATAAAATAAAAAAACCTTGGCCAGTTTTAGGTAAAGTCAACCCAGAAGTTCAAGGACAATATACTGGAGGCGCATTCAGCAGCCCACGCAGAAGAGCAATAATTAAACGAGTTGAAAGGTCGAACGTGTTTATGTCTTTTTTACTATTACTTTAGATGCACCCTTCGACTTTGTCTCCGCCACGACTTGACGGCTAGTAAGAATGGTGGGTTGCCAGAAAATTTGAACCTGGGACCGAACAGCACCGGCCGAATTTGAAGATTAGAAACACGACAAGCCGCCCTTGAGACAACCGGGATGAATTGTGGATGGAGCCCCCAACATCCTGCATTCAAGTCACACACGCGCTAACCTTAGTATAAAAGTGTCAGTCTGACAGGTTAAAGGGTCATGTCGTACATGTGACGAGCTAGTGTGAAGGTACGTACGACCTATAGCCCTTGATCACGGGTGGTCTGGCAGGTTACAAGCGGCCCGGGACTACTTGTTTATAAACAACACCAAGAAACAACAAAAGGGACGGTTTTATAATATATTTAATGCCATCACCTATATTCACAAATGATGTATTCTGGACCCCTCAGACTTATTTTACTGTTAAAATTTAATACTAACAATTATTTAGAATTAAGTGTATAACTTTATTTTAGTTTAAAATAGTTTCAGGAACCCAAATTAAACCGGTCCATCGAGATTATATCCTAGTGTCCCGGTGGCCCAGTCCAACCCTGCCCTAGATAATAGTGAAGCTCAATGATTTGAATTTTTATAAATCCGCGTAAATGCCTCCAATAATGTAACAAATTCTTTTTGATGAGTTTCATTTATATGTGTGTTTCGGTCACAAGTAAGATAATTAATTTGCCTTAATGCCATTAGTGATCATTTTACCCCATTCTACGCGTCTTGCTTTCAACATATTTATTCGGAGACAGTACGGTCTAGGGTTAAGGTGTCAGACTTCTGTGCTGAGGGTCTGGGGTTCAATCCTCGGTCCCGGCAGATTTATCTGATTGCCAAACCTTTCCTTCACCTCTGACAAGACGTATATTAATTATAACTTGTGAATGTGTGGAATGCCAGGCCTCCACTGTGGTTCGGATTCAACGTTAAGCTGTAGGTCCTCCATTTCCCCTCACAATCACCCTACTAACTCACATTAGCGCAAGTTCGTATAACCGAACGGCTAGTAAGACGTGGTGCTAATAATAATAATAATAATAATAATAATAATAATAATAATAATAATAATAATAATAATAATATACGAATCCAGTATGAATGAGGAAAGTAGAAAGTAGAGGAACCATTTAGAAAAAGTCACGACTTTACATCCAACCGGGATTCAAATCCCGATCTCGATATAATTGACAAACCAAACCAAACGAAACTGACGCCTTTTTTTCCGCGTGTCCACCGTTGAGGGTATCAGTGATAAGAAAAATATTATAATGAATTTTTAAATGCTATAGAATGTCGGCACGGATCTTCTCCAATCAAACTGATGGTTCTTCCCCTAGTTCAAGTATGAGAAAAAGACAAAAGGATGTATTTATTTTTATTATTGATTAACTAAATATAGACTCTCAGCACACGACTTAGAAGCTCATTTAACCTATGATAAGATACACTAAGGGTGGTATGCAAGCACGTTAGTGAATGCTTAGTGGACCGATAGTGAGGTCCCGAGCACACTATTGCTCCACCTTTTAACCTATGGTGACGCAGGCAAATCCACGCTAATGTATACTAAGCATCCACTTAGTTAAGCTCTTGCATATGATCCTAAGTAATCAACCTTAGTTATTCAATTAATTTTTTAGCTAAATTAAGATGAATAGTAAGCTCATCATCAATAACACGCCCATACATGGCTGAAAAGAAAACTATTTATCTGTAGATACTTTTATGGAGCAATTGGTTTGGCTTAAGACGCCAATTGGGGCGCTATCTTGTAAATGGGGAGTAACAGGTCGAGAACATTTTAAACGGGGTTGGGGTGCACTAAGCCCGATAGGAAAATTAAAAATTAGTTTCCGTGGCTGAGTGGTCATAAGGGCCGATGAAAATAATAATATTTGGTTCTATAATTTAGCATGTCTGGTAGGCTACCGAAAAAGGTTTAAAATATACTAATTGTTGATCCATCATATCGGTAAGATGGTTTGAATATGTCAATGATGTTAGGCTTGAGGGTTTAGTTTACAGACTTTAAAGTGTACACGACTGGGCCAACAAATTTACCAACAAGGCAGTACCTAGGGAGGAGGGGAGATGGTTTTAGGGGTTCAAACCCCCCCTCCCCACCCCTTAAAGTGTTATTTGTAAGGTTTATTGTATTCCTCATTGGTGCTTTGGCTAGTAACCATTCGTATTAGTACAAAAAAAAATGGAGCCTGTCAGGGTTGAAAAAACCCAGATTATTAAAAAAAAGTTTTTTTAGTAAAATATATTATGTAATTATGTATGTTATCTGATTAAACCAATCATTCAAATATTTTAATTATTCGGGATCCTAAGAAACACATTTAAATTTTAATATATTTAAGAAAGCAGCAATAAGATATATAATAAAAGAAAACAATAATGCAACAATGTAATTATTGGTAACAATATTGTATAAGCTAGAAGGTTGGGGAAAATAACTTTGTGTAGAAGAAATAGAAAAAAAAAGAGAGGGGGGAGGGAGACCATGCATCAAATTACTGGCAAGACAGCTGCAGAATTGATTTGTTGCTTTCTTTACTTGAATGTATTAGTGTGAGGCAATGAAGCTTGAAGACAATCTTCTGAAACTGAAGCTAGTAGAGTTGTTTTAATTACTAAAAGATAGAAGGTAAGAGCTTTTGTTATCTCATTTAATCTTTTTACAAAGTATTATTCCTAGGGCCCAGCATTAATACATTGTAGGTACCTTAAAAGTATATTATCCCAAGGAGTCACTAGTTAAACAAATAATTTTGTTCAACCAATTAAAACATATTTTATAGCTAAATCTATTATATTAAATCTTTAATTTCAAAACTTGTTTATAACATCATATATAAATCAATGTATTATTGAGTTTGAACCAAAACGTTTTCGACAGAATGACTAATGTAACCATTTTCAAAAATTTATTAGACAATTGTTTGTATGCAAAATATAATGACTGGTTTTTTTTTAGGGGGGGGAGGGGGGTTAAGAGGTTTTATATAATAAAACTCGGGTGTTATTATTATTATTATTATTATTATTATTATTATTATTAGCACCGCGTCTTACTACCCGTTCGGGTTATACACACTTACGCTAAAGTGTAATGGTAGGGTGATTGTGAGATGAAATGAAGGACCTACAGTTTAACGTGGAATCCGAACCATGGTGGGGACCTGGCATTCCTCACATTCACAAGATGTCTTGTCAAACCCAGGTGTTGTTCTTAAGAAATCTCAGGTGTTTTTTTTTTTTGATCTGGGTAAAATTATAACAGACCTGGCACCTGTAACCCCCAAAATTAATGTTTAAAAAACCACAAATTTAAATAATTACACTTTTTTTTAAAAGAATGTCCCTTTAATCTCTTGTAAGGAGACCTCACCATTAGCCACTTCATGTCAAACACCACACTATTATTATTTTTTGTCCAGGCCATACCAGCCATCTGCTTTATTTGAAAGTTGGCCGGTGGACAGGAGAAGTGAGTGCAGGCAGAGACGAGACCCCTCAGCTAGGCCCCCTATACAGCAAATTGTTCCTCGAGACAACGACAACGGCCAGCAGCAGCAAGCTGCTCCTAGTCAGCCCGCAGATAATATACCACGACAACACGCGATAGTTGCCATGGACACCAAAGGGCGTATCGCGGGGTACGCAATCAGCTAGCACAGTGGAAGACAGCTTTGTGCTCATTGACTTGTAACTGCAATGTGGTATCTTTAGAGAAATAGAATATACATATGTGTTGCGACCAAAATTGGCAACGTTTCACATTTAGTGCGGTTTTTATTTAGCACCGCGTCTTACTACCCGTTCGGGTTATACGCTTTAAGTACTAAATACGCTAATGGATTAGGAAGGTTGAATTAGAGGAAGTGAACCCGCATTTGCGTGGAGGGAGAGTGTAAAACCATTTAGGGGAACCACCACCCCCCC
>CABFVX010006137.1:32745-42918 GCA_902151425.1 Timema shepardi
CCCCCACGCCTCCCAGTTCACCCGACCGAGATTCGAACCTCGATCTTCCCGTCCTCAGCAGTCGAGCTCAACACAACTAGCGCATTAGCCAACTACGTCACCGAGGCGGGTTTTAGTGCTGTTGATAATATCTAACATTATTATTATTAGCACCGCGTCTTACTACCCGTTCGGGTTATACGCACATACGCTAATGTGTAATGGTAGGGTGATTGTGAGATGAAATGGAGGACCTACAGTTTAACGTGGAATCCGAACCACGGTGGAGGGCTGGCATTCTCCACATTCACAAGATGTCTTGTCAGAGGTGAAGGAAGGGTTTGGTAATCAGATACATCTATGCCGGGAAATATCTAACAAATAGTGATAACTGAAGATAACATGTCTTGATATATGAATACATTATAGTAAATTATTATTATTATTATTTAGCGCCGCGTCTTACTAACTGTTCGGGTTATACGCTTAAGTACTAATTACGCTAATGGATTAGGAATTGGGAAGGTTGACTTTATAGGAAGTAAACCCGTATTTGCGTGGAGGGAGAGTGGAAAATTATTTAAGAGAAGCCCCCCATACCCCCAGTTTACCCGACCGAGATTCGAACCTCAATCTCCCCGTCCTCTGCAATCTAGCTCAACACGAAACTAGCGCGTTAGAAAACTACGCCATCGAGGCGGGTAGTAGATTAGTAACTTTTCTAAATGTTGTGCATTTGAACGAAATAAACAGTTTAAATATTAGTTTGTTTTGAATTCATTTGAAAAGTTATTACAGCTTTAGCTATTGTCTTGCCAGTCAATTTCCTTAATAACATTTTTCCTGAAGATAATTATGTGACTAGCTAATTAATCAGTGAGCTTATGCCCACCTGCACTAAGTATATTCCTCACCCGAGTCCTAACGAACTTATCCCGTTTCAGTACTTGACAAAACATTTAAAAGAGCCTAATGATCAATCATGTATTATTAAAAAATAGCTACTAAGTAAATGTCGTAGAAAATCTAAACTTGACAGGCCGATAGAAGGAAAACTCCAGATAACCCAATAAATCTTTAATTTTGAAATTTTACCAAATGGGGGGAGGTAACGGAAGGTTGAAAGTTTTCAAAATAAGATCTAAAGTAGCCCCATGGCTTCTTTGGTGCTGACTGACAGTTCACAGCTGACTTCTGACAGTCAACATTTGGGTATATACCTACATTTCGACCGTCAGAAGTGACAACTGCTTAACACATGTTTTTGACAGATCATATGGTTCGGCGTAGGGATACATAATTTGGTATGGTAACTTTTCAAAGCCATCAACTGTCAGCTGTGAACTGTCAGTCAGCACCAAAGAAGTCATGGGGCTACTGTATGTATCTTTTGAACCAGCGGACATGAAGACTTGAAAATTAAAATGAAGGTTTAATTCTAGAATTGAATGACACCTTATAAGGGCTTTTCAAATTTCTTCTTCTGAGAGGTAGAAATGTATGGGGACTCACTGACTTACTCATTAACGTATTTCCCCAACCCCTGGGCCTAGAAATGTGAATTTTTTTTTTTTAAAGAAAGGTAGCGGAATTTCTCCATATAACTAGAAAAATCTAAGGTTGGGAGGTTTCAAAATGTGGCTACGGGAAATAGGGAGCCTATAATTAGAAGAGAAAAAAAGTAAAAAGTTAATCTTAAAATTTAAAATTTCTAAGAGTGGGTTGGAGAAAAGGGGGTAGGGATTAAAATGGTTCAAATCTAATAGTAAATAACTACTTCCTAATAGGTGACCTGGCGGTCTAGGGGTAAGGTGTCAGACTTCTGTGCTGGCGGCCTGGGTTCAATCCTCGGTCCCGACATAGATTTATCTGATTACCAAACCCTTCCTTCACCTCTGACAAGACATCTTGTGAATGTGGGGAATGCCAGGCCTCCACCGTGGTTCGGATTCCACGTTAAACTGTAGGTCCTCCATTTCATCTCACAATCACCCTACCATTACACATTAGCGTAAGTGCGTATAACCCGAACGGGTAGTAAGACGCGGTGCTAATAATAATAATANTACACATTAGCGTAAGTGCGTACAACCCGAACGGGTAGTAAGACGCGGTGCTAATAATAATAATAATAATAATAATAATAATACTTCCTAATGTGGTAGAAAATTGAAATTCAGCAAGAAGGTATAAAGACCACTCCAAATAACAATAAAAGACTGAAGATTTTAAATGTAGAGGAGGGTACAGGGGGGTTATATTTGGTGAACTGTGATGCTCTTCTATCCAAAATATTTTTGTAACAATGTCTATTAGTTTGTTTATCTTATTTTATGATCATGCTTAGGTAAATGTTGTGTTGTTAATGGGCTGCGTTTGTTTGAGCACTCATTTGGTGAACAAGGTAATATTTTGTCTCAAATGTTTAATTTATTAATTACCAAGATTGGTTTGTGGTACTTTATGGAAAGATTTACATCCCTAAAACACTCCCCCGCGGGTCCCTGGCTCATCGTCCCTTGAAATAACTCGGCGTCCAGTAACATAGCTATGGTGCTTAAGAACACAATAACAGGCAGGGTCGACATGGTATGACCGCAGGGTAAAAGGCAAACAGGGAACAGGTTTTTTACAGCATTCCCGTGTGAGAAGTAGGCGTGAACGTAGTATCAGTTTACCTTGACCTGTGGTGGCTGATCGGGTACGTCCGAGTCCCATTCGGAGCTGAGGTCGTCACTGGACGCCTCGCCGTAATCTGCGGACCAGGGCACCTCTAGCAAAGACTTCTGATATTGCTCGTATCCGGGGGATAGCAGCAGCCCGGTCAGAGACGCCCGTCGTGAGGGCGGTGGCAGCGGAGACGCGGAGCGTCTGTGTCTGTGCCTGGACCTGCAGTAGCTGGACGCTGAGGCACCGCCTTCGGGCATCTTAGGTTACTAATACTTCCGTAGTGCGGAGAGGCTTCTCGCAAGTGGGGGTCCACGGTTCATGTTCATGATAACACTCCAGATCTCACAGGTAGGCTACAGAGAATCAGGATGCCAACAACGGAACGCAAAACACGTGCAAATACAGAACAATTGGCCCGATATTACGCCGCTAACTTCTTGGTTTTTAATACAACACACACTGTTTTATTTTAGTAAATTGGTGCCAATTTGTGTTAACTCATTGATATTCTCGTAAAGGCACTCTAAAACAGACCAAGAGTAAAATTTTGTATTCATGAAAGTGCCACCAATAGAGGTCTGCAAAGAATTGCGTGCGTGGATCACATTATTAAAAGATTTTGGGGTCAGCTGAATTAAGCTAGCTCTGTTGACTTTTTTCACTTTATAAAATAAACATTGTGGTGCCTATATTTTCACTTTTTATAAATGTTAATGTTTACAGTTTCCAAAGACTTCTAACGTAGGTGTTTATCCTAACCAAAAGCAAACTTTTAAATTAAATTTGAAGATCCTTTTGAATTCCTTGGCAGTCAGAGAGGGTCACCCACGTTGTAAAACAAGAGATCTACTATTATGGATAACTATATTGATCACGAAACTGGGAGGAAACTACGGTTACACAGTTTCCTTCTGCGACCTCTAGGTTTCCGTTGAGATACGCTGTCCAAATATTGACTCGCCGAAGGAGAAGAAAAGGCATTTTTTTAAATGGGTATAAATCTAACATGTTTACCTAATAAATAATCGTTATCTTGTCTTGAAAGAGAGAGAAAAGGTAAACACACTTATTTTGATCTCACAAACGTTTCCATTCATCAAAATTAAGCCGCTTTGAATGTAAATAGCATAAGGATGGAAATATAAAATTGAGCTCGACACAATTATTTTATATTCAGTTCTGAAAGTGCTAAGTGTCAACAAAGCTTCCAAACCTGACAGACTGTTTGCAGATAACGTTACACTATGTTTCCACCGCATAGACAGACGAAACCTGCCTGGGAAAGCGCCCAACACATTCAGACACGGCTATGAACGTTAGCACGTGGCTCCCATGATCCCCTCAAAGGCGAGTTTGCCCCGTCCCTGACCCAAACCTGCGCTCCAGAGACAAATACTGGTTCCACAACCGCCCGGCCTTCTACATCTTGCGGGTCCATACACGAAGCATCGTACATACAGCACGAAAAAAAAAAAACCAACAACACGGCGAAAACTTTGTCGACTAATACCGGCGAAATACGTTACATCTCTCCGACAAAAAAAACACCACACACGCAAAAAAAAAATTTTTTTGCTTCCCCCCCTAAGTCGTAATTTCTTTTAATCGTTTATCCTTCCGCGAAGGTTTGACTTTGTCAGTCGGTCTGTTCTGTTAGTCAACTTTTAGAATCATCCGAAACTAAACAGATGTAGGGAGGGCAGTGCGGAAGGGGGAATGTACAAGAGGAAGGGGAAGGGCGGACCCGAACTACTGACGTCACTGTAAACGTCATCGATGACGTCCGAAAAGAACAAATTATACTGTAGTTAATATCTTCTTCCTCGACAAGTGTGGCAGCTCAAGTTGGTTGGCCAAGTGTTGACCTTCGACAGTCTAAACTGTTTAAACAATGTGTTTGAATAAGTATTTAACTAGTTCAAGAATAAAAATACAGTAGGATCTGGTTAGTTTGACAGTGGTTAATTCTAACCCACCTGATTCCCCATGGAGTTGATATTCAAATCAATGGGGGGAAAAAATATTTTAGAAGGAAATAATTGAATAGTTTGATGCCAATATCTGTTAATTTTTCAAGTTTGTACTCATTTCAAACTAACTTAACGATCTTTATTAAATCACCCAATATGCCAATAATGTAATAAAATGGAGTTCCCGATGATGAACAAAACCATTTTTGTGATTATTAATAGCACCGCGTCTTACTACCCGTTCGGTTTATATGCACTTACGCTCATGTGTAATGGTAGGGTGATTGTGAAATTAAATGAAGGACCTACAGTTTAACGTGGGATCCGAACCACGGTAAAAGCCTGGCATTCCCCATATTCACAAGTTGTGATCAATACACGTCTTGTCAGAGGTGAAGGAAGGGTTTGGCAACCAGATAAGTCTGTGCCGGGATTGAGGATTGAGACCCGGACCCCCAGCACATAAGTCCGACACTTTATCCCTAGACCGCCAGGTCATCCTATGATTGTGATATTAGTTTGAAACTAAGATTACTTAAGTTGCTTACCCCTTTACCGTTTTGGACATATTTTGCACGGTTTTTCACCCCAACTTCAGAGACGTTTCAACCATTTTTGATTTATGGTGTTCAATCCTCGGTCGCGGCAAAGATTTATCTGATTACCAAACCCTTCCTTCACCTCTGACAAGATATCTTGTGAATGTGGAGAATGCCAGGCCTCCACCGTGGTTCGGATTCCACGTTAAACTGTAGGTCCTCCATTTCATCTCACAATCACCCTACCATTACACATTAGCGTAAGTGCGTATAACCCGAACGGGTAGTAAGACGCGGTGATAATAATAATAATAATGATTTATGGTGTTATGTGAGACAATTTAAGTGTCGTGATCAATGAATGTATTATTTCGTGGGTAGGGCTGAATACGGGGAGATCGGGGTTTTAATCTCAGTCAGGTCTTCTGAGGGATTATTATTTTCCCACTCGCCTTCCACGCTAATGCAGGTAGAATACAACTAGAGTGCTTCTTTACTCACCCCTGTCCCATTAGAATAAGTATCATATATGCGTATAACCTGAACAAATAGTAGGATGGGGTGGAAAAAAAAGTTGTGGATAAAATTGTATCGGGAGACCTTCGGTCACAAGGAGAGTCAGAGAAGTACCGGCGAGCGAATGTAAAGTTGGAAACTATCGGACTGTGCGTTTGTCCCAAGTTGACCGGCAGCGTATCGGGTTTAGAATTGGAGAACAATACAGTTAGGACGCTCGGGTGAAAGTTGCCCGTGGAAGGAATGTAGTGCGTGCACCAGTAACAATAATTATTATTATTACTTTCTTCTGCCAACAGCGCCACGCATGGAGGGACGCGACACGGTACAGCTTCGCTGGTATTAATAACGAGCCTCCAAGCTAAATGAAGTGAAAAATTCCCCGAATATTACAGGATAGATAAAGTAGTATTCTGGTAAGAAGGACCTTTTGGAGCAGGGACGGCGAAACTTTTCCGACCAGTGCGCCACTAAAGGACTAGCTGAATTTTGAAATAGTCTACTGTGCTACCTCTTGATTACTTTTTTTAATAAGTATTTAAAAATCATAACTTGTTGAATTTTATGAAATGTAACGTAAGACTCAAATAAAATTGTTAATATTTTAGGAAGACTACATTTTAAAGAAGTAATATTTATTAAGTTGTCAAAGTGAGTGCCTTAGACAGTATTAATGTTATTAACGTAAGGTAAGGTAAAAACCGTGAAAGTAGCAACTTTAGGGGGGGAAATATACAATTATATAAATGTTAAAATCAAAAACCTATATGATATTTTCCAAATGTTGTATTTTGCTAGCAAAGATATTTATGTTTGGTTCATAACTTGTCTTCAACAGCACACAAGACGATTTCTAATCATTGAAATATGTGAATGACATGGTTGTCGAAATATTATTGACTTCAAAAAATTACACTACGTATGGAAAAGTTATATTCAGTTGTTTTTTTTCATGTCAGCGGTGCCCCCGTGCCATATATTTGCCATCCTTGTTTTAGAAAATAAAAACATATATTTTTGCGGTCAACATTAATAACATATTACTATTTGATTAGTGTTACTATGTAGGCATTGACAATATATATCAAAAGTGAAGAGCACATGATTCGACCCATATTTATTTAATCTCTGTCATTGAAGATTCAAAAGTTCATCGCCACACTTACTAAAGTACGCCACTTATCCCTATCCAGTTCTACCCAGTCCATCTCATTACACCCTATCTATTTCAGGTCCATGCTAATGTTATCCTCTCATCTGTGTCTAGGTCTTCCCCCAAAGGTCTCCTCCCAATGGGTTTGCCAGTCAATACTCTGAACATGGTTCTAGAATCTTCCATCCGCGCTGCATGTCCTGCCCACCCTAATCTGCGAGAGATGATTATCCTGACAATGTATTGTGATGAGTTCATGGTATGTAACTCGTCACTATGTAATACACTCCCTAGAATTCTCATTCCTTTTTGGACCAAATATATTCCTATACACCTTGGTTTCGAACATCCTAAATTTATTTTCGTCATGGTAGGTCATTACTTGACGTATGAATGTATTAAAGTAGTTTCAGTAGCTTTAGTAACCGTCAGATCCGGTTCTTCCTTCCAGAACCCTACTATATTTATCCTGAAAAAGTCGGGAAATTCTCCACACCATTTGGCCCGTGTAGTTTAATAAGTTGCCAAATAGTAGCCTAGTCTGTTGTGCGTATAGTATTAGGTTTATTGTCATAGGTTGATTTTTTATAGGTCATGTAATGAATGATATGTGTGTAGAGAAAATATAATTAGACCCTTCAATAAAAACAAAATACAAAACTTAAATATTCAGAAGATTTCGAGTTAAAAACGTTATGTTATAATGATATAATAATAATTTTATAATGGGCACTTTATTTTAACATGAATCTGCACATGACTGACAAGCTAATTGATCCAAGTGCATCAAGTCGTAATCTCCCACTGGTGGCGCTGGGGGTGGTATTTTATATAATCCATTACTGTGGCTTTCTATTATTTATTCATTGTTGTGATTTCCTCTAGAGTCATTACTGTGGTTTCTCTATTTTATTCATTACTGTTGTTTTCTCTGTCTTATCATTGTCACGGTAATGATTATCACAACAATGTTACATGATATTGCAAGTAAATTGCTCTCAAGGTACCCTTACCCCTTAAATCAATGGTTAATAATATTGGTGTTAAAATTATATTTTTAAAAGAAGAAAAATATGTGACATATGTGTCATTAACAAACTAGTGCGGAGAATAGATTTTTTTTAAACCCTCCCATCAAAGATATTGTGGTTTACCTTTCCAGCCACTTAGTGGTGCTCACCCAGAAGGTTACTTTGAAAGGGGCATAAAAAAAAATCCATACAGTTATTTATATTTTTTCCCCAATGGGATATTTTACACTGGTTATATAGGGGGGTGCCAAAAAACAATCTCGCCCGGGCGCAACATTTACCTCTGGCCACCCTTGTATATTTCAATGTATTATGTGTGTGTTTTTATGGGTGAAGGTAGCTGGGTGCCCACATGCCCTCCCTTTGGGTGCACCACTGCATCAAGCCATCTAAAGGAGCGAGAAAGGAAAGAAAATACTCCAACCAATGCACCAGTATCATCAAGTCACTGAAAGGAGCGAGAAAGGAAAGAAAATAACTCCACCCATTGCACCAGTATCATCAAGTCACTGAAAGGAGCGAGAAAGGAAAGAAAATACTCCACCCATTGCACCCAGTATTTCTCCGCACACAAGCGAGTGTTAGGAAACGAACATTCCCCGGGTCTCCTCAGACCAACAGTGATCACCATTCATACCGATCTTCAATGCCCAGCAGGTTGTGTTTATCTTCGACAAGTAACTCTCAAAACAAGAATATGTTGCTAGAGTAAAACGCGGGGGAGCACGGAGTATTCTCTACTGAGTTTTATAAAAATTTATCCCCGCGTATTACTTACTAACCGTTCAGGTGTTACGTAGATATTATATTTACTCTAATGGGTTAGCGATTAAGAAGTAGATATTTTAGAGGTAATCTACCCACATTTTCGTGGAAGAAGGGTGAGAAACCATAGAGGGAACAACACCTTGAGTAGACCCACCCAGTATTCGAACCCCGATCCCCCTGTTTTCAGAAGGCCAGTTTCACACGAGAGTGACGACTCAAAACAGCATTTTTCAAATTGTGCTCAGTGCAGCTCGTATGGTTATCTGAGGCTGCTTGAAGCAACCTTATAATATTCTTTATTTGTTTTTCACACTATAAAATAGGATCAGTTATTAGTATAGCGATGTCGATCCAGTTTGCTTTGCACCGAAGAATCACATCCAGAATGGTTCTCTTCTCACCTACTTTTCTTAGGATGTCTTTATTTGTCAAACTGTCTGTCCACCTGATTTTCTCAAGTCTTCTCCAGCACCACATTTCACCACAAAACTTACAAACTAACAATTATTCTAGACCAGGTACACCACTATGTCCCACGATTGTTATTCTATCAATGTTAAAAGGGAAACCCAAATTCCACCAATGACACTTTATTTCAGCTATGACCGAGATCAAACCCGAGACATTTGAATCAATGGGGTGTCGGCTAAGCTAAGGTGTTTGATCAAAAGTAAAGGGTGAGGAGGATGTATTTCAAGACATGTATTTGTTTACGCCTTAGTAGAAATAACAAACCATACTTTGTAAAATACGCCGTACCATGCGTACGTTTTGATCGAACCCCGCCCTCCGATTCAAACTCGACCCTTAGCGCAAACATTAGCTTCGCACAAGTAAAAATAATTTTAACAATAATAATACTTAGCACCGCGGGTTATACGCTTAAGTACTAACTACACTAATGGGTTAGGAATTAGGAAGGTTGAATATAGAGGAAGTGAATCCGCTTTTGTGTGGGGGTAGAGAGGAAAATCATTTAGGAAAAACCACCCCCAGTCTACCCAAACGAGATTCGAACCTCGATCTGACCGTCCTCGGCCGTTTAGCTCAACACAGAGCGTGCGCGTTCGCTAACTACGCCACCGATGAGGGTAATAATAATTGTAAGCGTTTGTCTTATTATTCAAATGAGTTTTTAAGATTCCTGGTGCTGGGGTTAACCCTATTTTACCGCTCTATGATGAGTTGGTTTGTAGGTCGTGTTCTGATACAATCTTATGTTTAGAACATATACACCAAACCACCCAGTAAACTAACCTCATGATACAAAAAACTAGGTCAGAGAGTACGTCATTCATGAGAGCGTGCGACCGTCCTATGTACAGCGTGGCAAACGTCACACAAAGGGAGCGTTTAGATTATTTCTAATAAGGTACGGAAATAAAGTTTTATGCCAGACTTCACGTCACGTCTTTGGCGCACACCTGTCCGTATCTCATCATATCGACTTGGTACGTTATATTTAAGGCCATACGTCCAGAAATTTTTTTTTTAGTCATTCAAAAGAGTTTTATTCTATGAAATGTTACACACCAAAAATTTATTTT
>CABFVX010006138.1:0-10150 GCA_902151425.1 Timema shepardi
TTAAGGACTTAATGCTTTCTTTAAATCCGGCCTTGGGCGTAGCCTAGGCAAACTATCCTGCAGTCATGTGAGGAGGTATAGCATACTGCGTGGGCTGAGCCAGTGAGTTGCTACCTTACAATCTCGACGGAGTGTACGTGTACAAGCTGTCTAGATACTCATGAAAATTGTTAGTTAGAATGCCTGGTATTTCTAATTATTTTTTTTAGATATCCGTTTAAATTCGAATTAAAAAATGTATATTGTTTATACGTGTCTGGTGTTCAAACCCTCGCAGCCCACTTTGTGAAAAGATTAACCAGGACTAATGTAGCGTTGCCAAGGGGTTGTCCGAATGTGTTGATATATATATATATATACAGGGTGTAAAATATTCAAGGGACATATTTCCATCGATCAAACATTAATAAAAGTCAATTTAAACATGGGTCTAGAAACTATTAGTTTTAGAGTGTATTAAGGTATTTATCAACGATGTATTGGTCGTGGAGGATTCATTGAACGGTCTATTTAGTCACCAGATTTGAACCCGATGGATTTTTACTCTCTAAGGACATTTAAAGTCCATTGTTTTCTCAACTCCTGTGTCTGATGTTGAGGTTTTAAGAGAGCGTATGTGAGAAATGTATGTGAGCAAATACGTAACATCTCAGGTATATTCAACAGATTACGACAATACATGGAACGCAAGCTCAGAGGGTGCATCGAAGCAGGAAGACAATTTTGAACAAATTTTTGTAACAAAATGTTCTTTCTATCTTCTTGTATATTTGTTTGTTTTTGTCAAACTGTTTTGTTTAGTTGCATTACTTCTTCTTTTGAATTGGTTATTAATTGAACAGTAAAATTCCCCCTACCTTAGAAAGTAAGTGTTTCTGTGCCCATGTTTATATTAATGTTTTTTGAATGGGACTAAGCCCCCAGAAAAGACCCTGTGTAGGCCTATATGCTTTCCAATAATGTTTTTTTTTTCATTTATTTGAGGTATTTAACGTGCCCGTTCTAAATCGAATTATTATATCAGCACTTCACTTATAAACTAACTTATATCTAAAAAAGACACAACAGCCAAACCCCAGCCGTTAATTCATCACCGTGAAAGGGGAAACCAACATTTAAACAATGCTACATTTTTAAGCCATACCAGGAATCAAACCCAGACTCTTAGCACAACATACAGGCAGGTTACCATTTGAAATAAGGTGTCAGACGTGTTATTTCAAATCTCCTCACAAAATCCAACAAAGCTGTCTGCTTGCTTCTATCTCTACAGCGCATGCGCTTTCAATATACATGTGCACTGATGTGAGATGCTTGATTTTGAGAAGTTCGGTCCCATTAAATCTGAACTGTAAAGGTTAGCGCGCACCACGTCTTACCACCCATCCGAACCTTCCTCGTATTTACACTGGCAGGGTAGGGATGATGATGTTATAATTTAGAAGAAATATACCCGCATTTGTGTGAAAACGGAATGAGAAAACATTTAAAGAAAATATCCTTACTAAACCTAACCACTATTCGAATCGTAACTAACATATCCTTCACAAGCAAACCAGACAAAACAGAACTAGTGCCTTTTTCATGTCCACCATACTTTATACAGTATTATCATGGTAGAAAGAAACTTTAAAAAAATACAAACATATTTTTTTGTGCGGCCAACATTTGATCATTTTTAATGTCATTACTTATTAGCTTTTCTCTGCTTGAAACAGAAAAAAAAAATCTTCATTTTATTTATTATTACCCAGTTTTTAATAAATTTAAAAAATCTAGTAAAGAATTTGAAATTCCAGTTTTGAGGTGCGCATGTTTGTGCACAAGGAGTATTATTATTATTATTATTATTATTATTATTATTATTACTATTAGCACCGCGTCTTACTACCCGTTCGGGTTATACGCACTTACGCTAATGTGTAATGGTAGGGTGATTGTGAGATTAAATGAAGGACCTACAGTTTAACGTGGTATCCGAACCACGGTGGAGGCCTGGCATTCCTCACATTCACAAGATGTCTTGTCAGAGGTGAAGGAAGGGTTTGGTAATCAGATAAATCTTTGCCGCGACCGAGGATTGAACCCCGGCCGCCAGCATAGAAGTCTGACACCTTACCCCCTAGACCGCCAGGTCACCTACACACGGAGTACTAATTTTTAAAATTTCATCCCTCTCTGTGTGCGGTAGATCTCGCACAATTCTCATGACAGACAGACACACTCCTAATTTCAATAGTCTAGTTTATATTTTTAGACTATTTGTTATTATTATACTGTCAGCACTGGCCGCGAGTGGACGTGTTTTACTGAGCTCCGCGAGTTGACCACATTCCTTGTGCCGAGTGTGTGTTTGTTGGCCCGTCCTTAGACCCGGTAAGTTTACTTTTTCAATATGACAAGCAGTGAGGAAATTTGTGCAAAAATGCTTCAGAACATTTTTTGTTTTGCTTCAAAAACAACTTGATTGTTCTAGGCCTTGTATATCAATGTTTAATCTAGAATGACTTAAATATGATGAGGAAGTAAGGATAAGAGTTATTTTAAATGAAAAAATTGGGTTTCGACCTGCAAGTTCAGTACATGTTCTAAAATTACGAAAGCATCGTTTTAGGATAACACCCCCCACTTAATCAACAGCCACACCCTTTCTTTGAGAGAGGCCCAAGTATGAAAATAATATTCTTCAAATAAGAGGAGACATTTAATGGTTCATAAGCTAATCGAGAAGGAGTTACCCAAACAGCTCTCAAGATGGGGATGTAAGGGACGCGAGATAAGGCCAGCGTTTTTGGAGTTTTTTTAGTCATAATAAATCAAATATTTCTTCAGTACAAACACAGAGTTTAATTTTATACACATGATGATGTCATCGGTTGTTAAATATTGTTGAAGGGTGTCCTGGAATTTAATGACAACTTTTTCTCTTAATATAAAAAGTTTCTTATCTAATGTTGCTATACTCATTACAGGTATTCAACAACTGTTGATATCACCATGTGAAGAAAATTAAAGTTTATGTTTGTACTGAAGCAATATTTTATTTATTTTGACAAAAAAAAGTTTTACTATAAAAAAATATGCAAATACACTGACCTTTTCTCGCGTTCTTTGACACCCCACCTTAAACACCTTTATTTGCATGTTTGATGATCTGTTGCCTCAGATCAATATAAATACTTATCAACGATAACGTTGTATTGAAATCACAAATTTCTTAACATTTAGCTTATATTTGGAAGAAGCTACAGGAAAGGTGGATAGAACCATATAAAAGGGAATGAACAGAATATGGCTTTTACAATGAAAAGAAGAACACAGTTAACACTTTAAATTTCTACCATTGTACAAAGTGGTAATGGTTGCCTCTTAAAAAGAAAATTGATCGTCACCGCTCAATCCCCCGACCTAGGTTTCATTCTATCGGAACTCATTAGGGAGGAGCGTGAAACGCGCAACACAACTTTCTAAAAGAGAGAGAAAATGGAACATTGCAAAGAATGATAGGATGCATAGATAGTAACCTGTAAAAGGTATAACATAAAAGACAAACTTAGGAAAAGGACATTGGATGCGAATATATAATGTTAGCTTTTAGAATTAACTTTTAGCTTGTAAGTCCCAGATATATTCATTTTTAATTGAAACTCAACGCTCGTGATCTTCTCATTCTGCTCTATCTACTTCTAATCAAATAGACTCTTCACTAACTATTTCTGCAAGAATTATTTATCACCGCACCAAAATCTAATGACATAAGCTCTGCTATTGTTGCTCAAGCATTATCTGTGCCACTGCCCGCGGCATCCAGCGCGGAAGAAGAATTATTAACGCTGATGTCACGTCGTAAAAACAAGTCAGCAAATTACAGCACGCGCGGGAACCTCCGGTTCAGCGTTCTCGTACGCTAAACTTGTTGACTGGCAGTAAGACAACCCCACTGGCCTACAAACGGTCTGAACAATATATATATATATATATATATATAAATCACTATTGGCCACAAGTTTTTCTCCTGGAGTTTGTCCTACTTGAGCAAAAAAAATAATCTCAAATACAAATTCTTTTCAAAATTAAAAACAAAATTTATATTGTATTTCTCCTTCCGTATTTCTGTCGAACAGAATTATTCTCCCTTGGTAAGCAATGCTGATATTTGGCCTTCTGGGGGTATTCTTGCATCTTTCTACGGTAGGTAGGCAGCTACTAAAAGAGACCACCATTTTACTAGTGAATGAATTTATTTACCAACGTTTGTTTGAAATAATTATTTATTATTTGTTTAGTTGAACATGAATTTTTAATGTTGATATAAACTGTAAGCTACTTTCTCCCTAACTAGGCCTATAATGTTTATACTAATTATAGATCTGATAGGCTATATGACAGAGCTACTATCTTAAGAGATGGTAGTCCTCTAACTTGTCTTTGAAATTTTCACCTTTGATAGTGAAAATATGTAGATTGGGAACTTAAATCTGGATCCCCAAACAACAGTCGAAAGTTCTTGTGATTGTTTTACATTTATTGAAAGTGTTTTGGTTAACTACCCTTTACGAGTAATATTGTACTATTAGAGGATTTTAATTGTCCAAAGATTAATTGGGAATTTTATCATGCTCAAAACATATCTCATCTATTTAAATTAAGGATGTGTGTCCAAAAAAAGATTATTCACCTCTAGATGGGCTAGAAAACTGAAATTTTTCGGGATGGTAGAGAGACTGTCTCATAAAACCAGAAAACTCTAAAAATGGGAAATTTCTAAGTGGGGTAATACAAATTTAGGGTTTTGGGGGGTTTAAATATAGAAAAATCCTATTAAGGAAGGTATACAATCGAAATATGGCAGGCAAGTTAGGGTACCACTCTAAATAATCAAACAAATGGAACACATTTATTGAATAAATTGACTTTAAATATTTAGGAGATGCAGATATTTCGCAAAGGGTGGCTGGTGGCTGAGAAGGCTGAGGAAAGGGATGGGGATTAAGGACCCGAGCTTTGTACCTTGTCACCCAGGGGTCCCTCCAGCCCATTGGACAGATTATAATGGGAACCTCTTTTTAGAAAATACATACACATTTTCTTCACGGCCAACATTGATGACACTATACTAGTATATATTTTATACTATTAGTAAGGAAGAATACAGCGATATTCAATTAAGTGTATTAAATGAAAGGCGAAGTTTTGGGTACCAATGTTTAGAATTGCGGAAATCAGCCGGAGCTGAATCATATTTGAATAAATTGAAAAATGAAACCTGGACATTGGAATCGGACCTGGGACCTTTGGCTCAGCATGACACTGGTAACAGAATTTGCCACAAAATATTAGTAAATCATGACCTTTAAGCGCTGGCTAATCCCTGGATGGCGTGCTAAGTCAAAGGTCTAGGGTTCGATTATCATGTCCAGGTGTCATTTTTCAATATATTCGAATACTATTAGTGTTATTTTTATAGTTATTTATATTATCTATCATCAATGACAGGTCCAGTCACGTTTGCACGGAGGGAGAGTATGGAACTGCTTAGAAAATAAACAACTTCAGGACACATGGTCATGATTTTAGCCCCAACCTTCAGTCACCGGTAAATAAGATTAATCGAGCTCAATATGTAGACCACGCGCCCAAATTATAATCAATTAACTAACGGAAACTGAACTGCATCGATATTGAAGGTTTGACGATCAATGTACATTCATGGCCATAGGGTATCAGGTCAAGGTAAGCCTGCTACCTTTCTTGGTTCTACTATGCTGTAATTTATAAGATAGGACCATAGCGTTTTCGGTCAAGGTAAGACTGCTACCTTAACTGTTGTCATGATCGTGTAGCTTACGAGTTTTGATAGGGTCATGGTATAATGAGTCAAGGTAAGACTACCAAATTTCAGGGTAAATTAAGTGCACATCCTTAAGGATGGGTGAGCGTATGTGAACCCCCAAAACACACCCCTCGAGTGAGAAAGAAACGTTTAATTGTGAAAAACAAAATGGAAGAAAATCAAGAATGTATGGACTATGAATCCTTCCTTGATTGATGCCCTTCCCTTTGTCTAGTGTCTATATGAATGTCTACACTCTACGATGTCCACAAACAAATACCTCAGATCGATGATACCTCGCCCCTATACTTTCTGGGTTTCACCCCTGGTTTTAAGAGTTCATAAATCTCTCTATGGATGCACAAATGACTTTAAATTATTTCTAACTTTCTTTTTGTTAAGTAGCTATTTATTATTTCTTTACTTACAAGCCTTTGTTATAAAATATGGATTACTTAAAACTGTTTCATAAAAATTTGCATTTCTTTACTATCGTATTTATTGAAGTTTTATGATTTATTAGTAAACGATAAACCCCCAATACACCGCAATAAATTCTCTTAACATAATTTTTATTGCAATGAAAGAGTCTATAACAATGTTTATTAATATGCCTAGACATTAGACTAATGGCTACGATTTATAGCAGAATTTTTTCTTGTACCATTTTTGATTTTGTTTAAGGAATAAAAAGAATAAATACGGCAGTTAACCCCTACTTTTTTTACTCCGATTACTACTCCCTCCCGACCCTCCATATCTTCTGCATGGCTACGGCCTATTGGACTGAAGAGGTTACTTTAAACGTAATAAATAACTAAAATGAGATGATAAGTAATTAATAAATCGTTGTTAGAACCCAAATTAAAAATAAAAGAATGGTATCATCTTTATCTCGTTGCTCCATAAATATCGAAGTGATCCACTTTTTACTCCCTAGGTGTCAGCACTGAGCACTTCCCTTGAATAATTCCCCTCTTAGCTTTTGTTTCTTCACGTTAAAAAAACTCATGGTATAGAATAATCAGCTGTGTAATTATTGTACTATACTAAAATTACTCGACTCATGCCATGATACGTGCACGATTGTCCTTGAACGATGAATAATAAGCATATTGTACGCTTGTACATGTTACATAAGACAAAACAATTTGAAGTTCATGGGTGTTGGTTGGTAGGATAAGAGGTTTGTTGAATTGAACTGATTCCAATAACTTTAAAAATTGCAATACAGTGTATTATAAAATCTACAGTAAGTAATATCATTTTGTTCAATGACTTCTGATTGCACAAATATACTTATTGTCATACCGTTTTGTAGTGGTAATCACTACTTTAATTTAGGTCTATTTCTTGGAGTTACTTGATCTTTTTGCACTACAGTGTATTATAGTTCTTTCCTATGTTAACAAAGTTAAACAAAACGGGGATAAAACTCTTCATATAGAGCATATTAAATAAAATATTTGCTTAGTTTTATTAAAATATAATTTGTACATTTTAGGGCGTGGTACACTTTATGCGTCCCATTTTAGGCTCTATTTCATTGTTATGGTACAATGTTTTTAGATATTTTATTAAACATACAAGAGTAGGCCAATGTAGAATAGAATGACATAAATATTTAAACATTTTTTACACTTTTAACAAGTGCTACATCCAACCAAAAACTTAACAACATGTCACTCAATTCATGAGCGTTCTTAGCTGGGAAAAGGGGGGCAGTGCACCCCCCACCCCCAATAATCTCTTCAGATAGGAAACTTTTAATAAAGTATTGGGAAAAACTGCTTTCTCACACTGAGGATGTAAAGTCAATTTCAATATTAAAAATGTTAGTACAACATATTTTTGTTAATAATAGGCTATAGTAGCCTATATATTTTTCAGCTTGACTTCTTAGTTAACAGTGATTGACACTTTCTTTATAAATTTAAAGAATTTTTAGACAAGACCGTGCATGCAATTTATATTTTGTCTTGGAAATAGTTTCTTTTTCTTCCCATACCCATTTTTTTGTCTTAGAAGGAATTATACACGTTGTATTTCCTGAATATTTTCACTAATTAGTTCCAGCTTGTGTTGCCAAGTAAACGAGTTTCTCCCTAAATCTGTTGATTTTCAGAACTATCACAAAATAGTTTTATTTAGGCCTAACCAATCCCATCTTTCAAAACCTCACACCTTGCTGATTTCTACCACTAACTGTGAGTGCTACTACACACACCTCAGTGAAAATAATTTGTTTTCAAACGTCGAAATGTTTATTCGTCTACTGCTTGTTTTGCCAAGTTTATTTTGCGGGGCAGAAAGAAGTTTTAGTTCGTTGCGGAGACAAAGTACCGGTATGACACAAAAACGACTAAATCACGTTGGGTTTGTCATATGCACAGAGATGAATTGGATAGCATTGATATAAAAGAAACAGTGAGGTGTTTTATTCAGAAAAATGAAAAAAAAAATCCTGTTTGCATCAATGCATTAATGATTACCGTAGTGTAATTTATCTATATGATTAATACAATAGCTATATAAGCTATATCACATATTCATTATTCAATTGATAAAAAATGATATTTTCTTCGATCTGATTTTTTTTTTTACATCTCGTGCCGTAATAAGGAAAGGTGGTTTCAACCCCCCACCTCCCCTCCTTCCAAAAGTATGAATAGTAATTTTTGTTTTCTCATCAATGTATCGGCTTGTTAGTTATCGGATTAAATTAAATTTTTGACACCTCAATCTAGGGACGTCACCATTAGCCACTGCAAGTATCCTGTATACCCTTGAGCTTTAAAAAAACAAACACTGGGTGCGAACTTGTTTAGATAAGTCCCCCCAATAAATAAGAGCTATAGGTGTCTATGGCCCAAATCACTTTTGAAAAGTAAATATTGACAATGTGAAGGGCCTAACTAAATTTCCCTTGATCCTGCACTCTGGATAGATGACGTCATTCCACAATGCTTTGAGCTACACCTATAATTCTGGCCACTTAAACGGATATGTCATCATTGTATGACGTGCACCACTCACGTTTAATTATTACATTGAATAGCTTAGGTCTATTTTATCTATAATTATACACTTGATATAATTAACACACAAAAGGTTAGGTAAAGCTAGGCTGGATAAGTGTCCACATAATTAATTAATATAAATTAGTTGTCTTGTTATTTCCATAATGTCATCAATATTATGGTTAAGAGATTTTACACTTTTTTTAGAATTGAGTTGCTATGGATACTTGTGATCACCTAGATAGTCAAATCGCTTGAATAAGTTAAGTTTACTACAAAGTATTTTTTTTTATTTACTCTTACTACCTCTTCAGGATATATGCTTAAGTAATTACTAATTACACTAATGGATTAGGAATTAAGAAGGGTGAATTTAGAGGAAATGAACCCACATTTGTGAGGAGGGAGTGTGGAAAACCAATTAGGAAAAACCACCCTCCCCAGTTCACTCGACTGAGATTCAAACCTTGATCTCCCCGTCCTCGGTAGTCTAGCTCAACACGAAACTAGCGCATTAGCCAACTATGCCACTGGGGCGAGTACTATGAAGTAATGTTAATTGTGTTTGTTGCAAACAGTTTTCACGCCTTCATAAAGATGGTTAATTCTGTTTGGGGCTTAGTGTAATTTGGCCATATGGTTTTAGAACGACTGAAAAATATATTTTGTGAATGTAACTTTTCCTTATGTAATGGAAAAAAAAAAATCTTTCTATTAGGTATTTGATTCTTCATATTTGATGTAACCACTTACAAAAATGTATGAAAGATATAAATATGTCCTAAAAAAATAACACCAATGAAACGGCACAGGTATCATCCTTGTGATATTATAAACTATTTCAACCTGATCTTCAACAAATAAGTAATGTTTTTCTAAACTGTCTTGCAATAAAATACTTTCCTATAGTAGAATCCAATTAACAATACTAGTTAGGACCCACGCAAGTCTGTTTGGTCGAAAATCTGGATAATTAATCTTGAGTAGAAAAATAAAAAGAGGATTTTACGCTAAAAGACAGCTCCCACTGTTCTACGACTGACAATGGATAAGCAAGATGTTACAGACTGGCCTTTCCCTCCCCATGAGTCCTTAGAACCGACACACTCGCCCCACTTTCTCCCACTTTGTCGACTTCCTCGTTTGGATACATGTTCTTTATTGTATTATTATTATTATTATTATTATTATTAGCACCGCGTCTTACTACCCGTTCGGGTTATACGCACTTACGCTAATGTGTAATGGTAGGGTGATTGTGAGATGAAATGGAGGACCTACAGCTTAACGTGGAATC
>CABFVX010006138.1:12839-26803 GCA_902151425.1 Timema shepardi
CACACACACACACACACACACACACACACACACACACACACACACACACACACACACACACACACACACTTTCACAAAACAACCTAGCACTATAAATATGTATTTATACACATTTTTATTAATCAAATAAATGACTTAATTAAATGCAATCATGACCATATTAAATAATAATTCTTATTTAAATTCTTTTCACATCTTGAGAGAGAAGTTCCCTTTAATTTCCTCCAGGATACTATGAGGGCCACATTTTCAGTGAACGCATTTGGCCCACGGGCCACCATTTGGATGACACTGACTTGCACAAACACTTTTTTAATATAGTGTTGGTATTATCTGAATTGCTTATTATTGTTGTGTCCATTAGCAAGGCATTATTTTTATAGTTATATGACCAATAATTAAAAAAATGTGTTTGTTAACAAGTGAAGGCAGTAGATTCCCCGTATTCTTGATGTGTTAGCCAATAATAAAGTATAATTATTCTGTATAGGCTCTGATTGTATTACATTGCAATGTAAGCACCTTGTGGCGAGGGGGACGGGAAGAGGGGCTTAGAGATTTGCTCATTTTCACTGACAAAGGAGGGAAGGGGGGAGGGTATCAGAACAATGAATGTGTAAGACAGAGAGAACACAGGCAAGAATGACGCATTGACACAGTCATTAATAATGAACAAATTATAATTAAAAGTGTCGAGATGTGTATTCAAGGACCTTGGTTACCAGGTTAGAGGTAGCCTTATTGTTTTTATTTATAACTATAAGAGTTCATGTATTCATTAATAATACTTTTTTTTTATAATGCAAATTAAATGAAAATTAAAATAATTTTTTAACTTTTTTAATCTCACTTGTTTAGTGCAACACATTTAGGCTATTTTATTTTACAACAGTGTTTTTTGTAAATATTTCATGAGATTAATTTTAATTAAATATGTTAATAACTACCAGAATTTTATAAATTTCTTGAAAAAAATTAATGGCTGTTTGTGTAAAAATAAAAGAAAAAAGTTGAAACACATAACCTAAACAAGACAAGGTGGGGGTGGGGGGGAGTTGAGGTATTTGCTTATTTTTGCTTAAAAAGCGGTTAAGGGGGCCCAAAATGGCCAGAAGTGTGATACATAATACTTGAAATAATTTACAGATGAGGATATCTCAGAAAAAATAGATTGATTTGGCCAAATGGTAAGTTATTTTTCCAGTTGTAAATTCTAAGACTCTACCAGAAGTTGGTTAAATTAAAATTAGAATTGATAGTACGCTTTAGGGGTCATTCATAAACAATATAACACTTTTTCCTTAACCTTCTTTTTTTGACCCCACCCCTATGTAACACCAAGTAGTCATTTGACCTTACCCCTCTCTCCTCCAACATGTGTTACATAACTTTTTACACCAAGGGTAGATGTCATTATTTATTATTATTATTATTATTCTTTAGCACCGCGTCTTACTACCCGTTCGGGTTATACGCTTTAAGTACTAATTACGCTAATGGATTAGGAATTGGGAAGGTTGAATTAAAGGAAGTGAACCCGCATTTGCGTGGAGGGAGAGTGGAAAACCGTTTAGGAAAAACCACCCCCAGTTCACCTGACCAAGATTCGAACCTCGATCTCCCCGTCCTCAGCAGTCGACCTCAACACGACTAGCGCGTTAGCCAACTACGCCACCGAGGCGGGTGTCATTATTTTACAGGGAAGCTTTTATTACACTAAAAGTGGGACTCGGATCTTATACTACTCAGAATCCATTTTAAATCTTGAACATAACATATTATTTCAACATTCAAATTTAAATATGAGATCTGTGTTACATTTAAACACTGTGATGTACCCCTCATGCAACATCGCGTAGACATTAGAGTTCCCTCCCTTTCACACCTCAACAGGGTCACCTGGTTAATGGATGACCCCTTGACTTGAATGTCAGAAACATGTTTTCTTTGTTACATAACATTATCAAAATTCATTACTACACACCAGGGGTTGGCAATTAGTTAAATCTCATGGCAATTTTCAATCAATCACATTCGAGAAAACTACAATTTTTATTAAAAGTTTATCTTCCTTTCTTTTAAACTGGTAACATGCCTTGGTGGTGTACTTAGCTAACGTGCTATATTCGTGTTGGTCTTTACTACCAAAGATGGAGAGAACGAGTTTTGAATCTCGGTCAGGTGAACTGGGGGAGGGGTTTCCTATATGGTTTTCAGTCTCCCTCCATGCAAATGCAGGTTCACTTCATCTATATTCAACCTTCCCAATTCCTAACCCATTAGTGTAAATGGTACATAAGCGTATAACCCGAATGGGTAGTAAGACGTGGTGCTAAGTATATTCTAAACTTGTAAATATATCAAGTACTTTCAAATAATATTAATGAATGATATAAGCTTGATCGGTGATAATCGATAATTTTATAAGTATAAGAAAATGAAAATGTTCATTTAATTTATTCTATATTTTTTTCTAAAATGATGGGAAATAAGTTTTAATTATTTGAGGAAAGTTTTACTTTTAGGTATAAATATAAATTTATTGACAGGAAAAAGTAGAGCTGAGAAAGGTTGGGTGATTTCAGAACCTTTGAGAAGCTTATAGATCGGCACCCAAAAATATTGCCGACCCCTGCTATACACTATCAACAAATCAAAAATTAGGAGAGATAAATATTTAGATTAATGGTTGGTAGGCTGTAATTAATTATTAGACCGATAACGATGTAAGTTCACATACAAGATAAAGTAACATGGCAAACTATGATAACACTAATGAGTCATGACACAGACCTAAATTTAAATAAAAATAGGACTCGCTTAGTATAATTACAGTATTAACTTTACCCGCTTTGATGGTCAGTTGGTCTTAAGTCGTAACTCTCAAAATATACTTTCCGATGATAGGATAAGGGCTCAAATCCTTGTCGAGTATACTGAGGTTTTTTTTTCTTCCTAAATTGTTTTCCACTCTCCTTACATTCAAATTTACACTTCATAAAACAAATTCTTCCTCATCCTAAACACATTAACATAATTAGTACATATGCATAAAACCAGAATAAGTAGCAAGACTTGGTGGTAAACCTTTTTTTTTACGTTTGTTTTATTTTTTAATCCATAGCCCATTTTAACAACTTGATCATTGATCAGCTTACATCATTAAGTCCACTTTAAACATCAGTTTCTAAGTTCACTTTAAAAATCAGTTTCTAAGTCCACTTTAAAAATCAGTTTCTACCGACATTAGTTAGACTACATCTAAATGGGCTCACAATATTGAACTGGAGAGTCTATTTTTGATCTATTTTTATTTTATTTATTTTTAACACTGCGCCTTACTACCCGTTAGGGTTATACACTTTAAGTACTAATTACTCGAATGGATTAGGAATTGGGAAGGTTGAATTAGAGGAAGTGAACCCGCATTTGCGTGGAGGGAGAGTGGAAAACCATTTAGGGAACACCCCCCTCCCCCAGTTTACCTGACCGACATTCAAACCTCGATCTCCCCGTCCTAAGCAGTCGGGCTCAACACGACAAGCACGTTAGCCAACTACGCCACTGAGGCGGGTTATTTTTATTTTAAAAATTAACTTTAACACAATATTTGTATAAGTTAGATAACAATTAAATACATGCTTCAATGAGCGCATGGTCTAAGGCGCCAATCTCACAATAGACTAGATTGCTGATGACACGGAGATTGAGGTTCATAACCCGGTTGGGTGAAATGAGGGTGGTTTTTCCTAAAAGTTTTTCCACTCTCCCTCCACACTTTTGTGGATACATGCTCTCTAAATTCAACCTTCTTCATCCCTAACACCCGCCTCGGGGGCGTAGTTGGCTAATGCGCTTGTCGTGTTGAGCTCGACTGCTGAGGACAGGGAGATCGAGGTTCGAATCTCGGTCGGGTGAACCGGGGGTGGTTTTTCCTAAATTGTTTTCCACTCTCCCTCCACGCAAATGCGGGTTCACTTCCTCTAATTCAACCATTCCTAATTCCTAATCCATTAGCGTAGTTAGTACTTAAAGCGTATAACCCGAATGGATAGTAAGACACGGTGCTAAATATTATTATTATTCATCCCTAACTTATTAGTGTAATCAATAAATATGCTTATAATCTCAACAAGTAGTAAGATGCGATGATAAAAACAACAAAAGGTTCTATGCACTAAACAAATGATTTAATTTGTACCCTAAATTAAAAATGACAACCTTGACAGAAGAATCAATTGAGAGACTAGGTTTATAGACTATCATATTTCACTTGATTGAATTTAATTCAGCTATGAGGACTCTTGGTCTATTGGTCAGAGCTCCTGGATATAGATCCAGACGTTCCTGGTTCAATACCTGGCGCTTTCAAAATTTATCGGTAAAGCATTTGGTCTGGAACGAGGTCAAACTCAACCTTGTGAGGACAAATGAGAAGCTACTTGAATAAAGAAATAGCAACTCCGGCTTAGAAAACCGAGATAAATGGTTGGAGGGTTCGTTGTGCTGACCAAATGACACCCTCTATCCTCAAATATTTGCACTATCATCGCTGACGGCGGTGTTCTCTCGGTCACTATAGCTCGCTTGAGACTTACACTATCAAAGGTTACTGTTTATCAAGGTGACCTGGTGGTCTAGGGGTAAGGTGTCAGACTTCTGTGCTGGCGGCCGGGGTTCGATCCCCGGTCCCAGCAAAGATTTATCTGACAAGACATCTTGTTAATGTGTGGAATGCCAGGCCTCCACCATGGTTCGGATTCCACGTTAAACTGTAGGTCCTCCATTTCATCTCACAATCACCCTATCATTACACATTAGCATAAGTGGGTACAACCCGAACGGGTAGTAAGACGCGGTGCTAATAATAATAATAATATAACATATTACATGGTTTTTTTAAAATGTGGTACTGGAAATTGCTACTTTGACAAAACTGAACTCCCTTTCTGTAGTCACAAAATTCCATGCCGATTTAAGTTTCAAAAACTGTTTACAAGTGTTTTCAGCTACTCACATCTTTGTGGGACTTAATGAGAGGAAGGCGCTTTCTTTGGATGGCACAAAACTTTATAAAGTCGGGACCCACAGCTTCAAGTCACTTTCAGCATTGAGCTTGTTTCTGTTGTGGGGAGTAAAACAAATTATTGGTGGGGGGGGTATAGAAAAGGTAAGCGGAGTTTTCTGAAGATATAATGGACAGAAACCTCATTAAGTTTATATAATATAATATTGAAAATGTGCCTCACAAAATTTCACAAACTGTTCATTAAAAATCTGCCATTATGGAAATATTTTGGTTGACCCCTTGGAAGATTTCGCTAAACCCAAACCACAGTTTGGGAATTAATTATCTAACCTATTAGAAATAAAACTTGGCTGTAAAACAAAAATATTAAGCAAAAATAATATATTTAATTAATTAAAATCATAATTATGATTACTTTTAAACACAACATGTTAGTAAATGCTCGGATTTACCGATGAAAGCTGGGGAAAGCTCAATATGTAAAGATTTTATAAGATATTTAAGATTTTCATCACCCAATATTTGTAATTAAATTCTAGGATTTACAATAGTATGTACACAAATGCAGAAACAACGCATAATGTCCTAAATAATTATTTAACGCGGCCAAGTTACATTCCTGACAAGTCCTACGAGAGCCACTACTCTTAACACTCCTATGGTACATTCCTGACATGTCCTGCAGGAGCTACTACTTTAATACTCCTATGCTACGTTCCTGACAAGTCCTACAGGAGCTACTACTCTTAACACTCCTATGGTACATTCCTGACAAGTCCTACAGGAGCTACTACTCTAACACTCCTTTGCTATGTTCCTGACAAGTCCTACAGGAGCTACTACTCTAACACTCCTATGCTACGTTCCTGACAAGTCCTACAGGAGCTACTACTCTTAACACTCCTTTGGTACATTCCTGACAAGTCCTACAGGAGCTACTACTCTAACACACTGATGCTATATTTCTGATAAAACTTGTGGTCCACGGCCTTCATAAATCTCTTATAAAGAATGTATTTAGACTAATGTTGCTTCAAGTTTTAATTATCAGTTTATATTATTGTTGACATGCATTATTGGGCTCAGTTGGTCTCATTTGCCGTTGGCGGGGGCATTGGATGTTCAAATCCCATTTCAGCGTACTAACGGTGGTCTCCTTTAGATAGTTTTATACTTTACCTTTATGCAAATGGAAGTATACTTCCTCTGAATTCTTCCTCTTTTCTTTACCCCATTAACGAAGTTAAGATAGGTTTAAACATGCTTAGGGTGTCATACAGTCTAAGGTGTTATTCTTGAAATTGACTCTACTGTCTTTATTATAGATACTATGTTTTGAACCCTATTCGAGTATACTGGGGGTGCACTTCCTCTAAAATTCAACCTCCCTCATTCTTAACACATCGGTGTAATTAGTACATATGCATATAGTTTGAACAGGTAGTAAGATGCAGTGAGAAAAATATGTATCTAGCCTTTACTGGGTAGTAAGATATTGTACAAAAAAAAGTATTCAACGTAAGAAATATTAGATTTTCACCAACAAAATATGTTATCATAATACCTATGTAAACACTATAGATAGTAAAAATTATATTTATAAGTGCGGCTAGTTTTCTTATCGGTGGTTCAAAGTACAGTGTTGTATTGGTGGCTGTACCCTGAACTAAAGATTGCTTTGTTTTCGTACATAACAAATCTGACTCGTTCCAGATTAGTTCATCACTGACCCTTACTGCTCAGACAAACCACTATCTCAGCACTCGGAAATAAACTAAATGGTCTCTTACTTGTTGGACGCATGTTAAACCATTCAGCGACTTTACTTCAACTCTAATAAAACAAAGGCTGAAATTTTTTAATCTTAGGCTAGTAATGTGTTATCTTTTCTCCTCTATTTTTAATGGTCTTGGCATGTACTAGTCCAATGTAATATGTTATTCTTGTCTGATGTGTTTTTTTCAAATTGATTTCAGGCTATCAAGTGAATGGGAAAGTGCTCTCATCTGAAATGGTGAATTTCTCAGATGTAAGTAGTCACATATTTGTTTTAACAAATGAAGGATACAATGATAGAGGGGTTAAGTTCAATTTTAACTCGAATTTAGTTAGTACTGCTATCTGTTAGACAATCATGAGAGCTTTATAATGCACTCTAGATTATGGTTAAGAGAGGTATCTGTCATATTCATATTAATTAAAAAAAAAAAATTGTTTCCTGGGGTTCATGTGGAATTTCAGATGGCATCTTACGATTTCATAAATAATGTCGGTAACCATGAAAAGTAAAATTGCTTCAACTTTAATTTAATTTCCCTGTATCTTTTAGCTGACATAGTCAAACTCATTTTCAAATGTATTTTCTTTTGGTTTTAGAAACAGTTAAAAAATCAAGTTTTCCTCGATTTTTTAACATTATCTTTTCCCATAAAAAACAGGCTGGTTTCATCGAGCATATCATCATCATCTTCTTTTTTTCCCTTTTTTTCTTCTTTTTTCTTCTATTTTCTTCTTTTTCTTCTTTTTCTTCATCGTCACAGCTTTGTTCTGAATCAGTTTGCTAATCAATGAACTATACTTTTTCATCTTCCCCTTCTGATGCCTCACTTGCACTTGGGTTGTGTTGCTTTGTATCATTGTTTTCATCTTAATCACACAAATTCAAAATCAGGTGTCAAGAAACTTCGACCTAAAAATATATATATTGAAAACCAAAGACTTGAGCCCATTTACAATAAAGCCTAACAACTTGAGGTAGAAGCGCTTCTACAATGGGCAGACTACAAAATTATCACTTAGAAAATTGCTTGAAACAAAACTGAATAAAATAAACATTATTTTAGATGAATAAATACTATTGTAACCAAATTAAAGGACGAAAAAAGAATAAAAAGAGAAGGCAGTTTAACTTACATGCCCGGGTGCGCCGAGGGCGCCGGTACTGTATGTAAATAGGGGATCACTTCTGAGGGATTTCATTGAAGAGCAAAATAAATCCAATTTCACCACAAAAGAGCAGACAATCGACTGGAGGAAAAACAGAATGGCTCCACTTTATTACTCCCATAGCTGCGTAATTAATGTCCAGCCCGCCGAAGGGTTAATATAGATTTAGTTCACAATATATTTTGAGAGAGCTAAATATGATCATAGGGTCACAGATAACAGTCATGGCTCCCATTTGAGAATAACTTGACTAAGAAATTAAAATTTAATATGATCTCAAAAAAGGAAAAACCACAAAAGAAGAGATGCTGACTTAGGCAACAGGAGAACGGTAACATTAGAAAAAAAAGCTTTGAGGGCTACTAATGATATGTATGGGCTTACTACTTGAAAAGCTACTTTTAAACATCAAGTTTCTAAAACTAGTCTTTTTATCATTTTATCTGATAGATTTCAAATTTCAAAGAAAGGGCTTTTTGATTTTGTTTTATTTTTTGGTCAACAATGATTAACATTTTTCTCTACAATGGTGTTATTTTTAAAATAATGATAATATATTGTTGCCAATCACATGACTTGACATTTTATTTGTGAAAGTAGAGCTAGTACTTTTCTACCTATCTAATAAGACTTTTTATGAAAATTGGACACTACTTGAAGTTATATGAATATTTTGGCTTAAAAAAATATGTTAATAAGGCTATCATTAGCATATGTTCTTATCTCTTTGGGTGTTTTTTTTAGATTGTCCAAAGAGCTCGAAATGCTTTCCATAGTGGGCGCACTAAGTCTGTCGAGTTCCGTGAAAAACAACTCAACCAGTTGTTACGATTGTATGAGGAAAATGTACCAGAAATGCTCACAGCCTTATCCTCTGATTTGCGCAAGGTAAGAATTAATTTAGCTTATACATCATGTGCTGATATAATCAATAGATTCATGCATGAAGTGCGTGTTAAAAACCTCAACTATTAATAAAATAAAACTGCACTCTAAAACAGGAATGTCAAACTCGTTTGATCATAACATTAAAAATACAAAAGGTGACTTCATCTAAAAAAAATTAAATATTGTCATCAAATTAATACAAAAGAATTCTTTCTTCGTACCTTAATATTATAGTGGTTAGTTTTTACCGCATTTCACCACCTGTTCAGACTATATGCATATATGTTAGTTACTCTAATGAGGTAGACTTAAGGAACATTTGCATGGAAGGAGAAAAACCACCCTCAGTAGACCTGACTGGGTTTCAAACCCTGATCTCCCCGTCTTTAGCAGGTCAGTCTAACATAAGAGTGATTCCGTGGACCATTCGGCCACTGAAGCAGGTTATTACAGTGGAATAATAAGACTACCCAATATTATTATTATTATTATTATTATTATTATTATTATCATCATCACCGCGTCTTACTACCCATTTGGGCTGTATGCACTTACACTAATGTATAATGGTAGGATGATTGTGAGATGAAATGGAGGACCTACAGTTTAACGTGGGATCCGAACCACAGTGGAGGCCTGGCACTCCCCACATTCACAAGTTGTGATTAATACACGTCTTGTCAGAGGTGAAGGAAGGGTTTGGTAATCAGATAAATCTGTACCGGGACCGAGGATTGAACCCTGGACCCCCAGCACAGAAGTCTGAAACCTTACCCCTAGACCGCCAGATCACCAATACCTAATATTATTTACCAACAAATTTGGAAATTTTTATTTTTAGTATTTGCAGTTTATAATGTGAATGTCATGCTATAAATCTTGTGCCAAAGTTGAAAAATATGTGTTAATAAGCCAAGATCTCTTGGGTGTTTAGTTCCATTTCATGTGAGAAAACAGATGTTTAGTTTACTAGTATTATGCAAACTAATCCCTAAACTGCAAGTCTATGTCATATTGGGTACTAGACTCAACATTTTTTGGGATTTGATTTATTGGCAAAGAAAGAGTACAAATTGGGTACACTGACCTTATATTTATACAGATTATATCAAACTCTCAAATATAACATTTTCAGGGGTTGTATTTCTACAACATTTATAAAAAGAAAAATAGGATCTCACTCTTCCTCAAAAGGTTGCTGGGGTGCATAAACCCAGGGATAGGGCTGCAAGTTTGTTTCACTGCTCTAGAGGGGTTGAAAAGAATAGGAATTCCTTCTGGAAAACTTGGGAAACACTAGGAGTATCTTGTTAAAAATCTAATACTAACCATATCATTGTAACTCTAGACAGTATACAGAAGGTACTTTAATGGCTTTCAAATCTTAAAGGGGAGTATTCCCATTGACCAGACATTAAGAAAAGTTCATATACACATAATTTTAGCGTCTGAATTGGGAATAATTTTATTAATCAATAAATAAGCAATCCAATGGAAGAAGAAATGCAACCAAGCAATACAAAGTTTAACATAAGCAAACAAAAAACACACGAGAGAATATTTTATCACAAAAATTGTTCAAAATAGTGTCATCTTGCTTCGATGCATCCTCCGAGCCTGCGTTCCAGGTTTGGTCATTCTCCGTTGAGTAACCCTGGGGTGTTAGGTATTTGCTCACATCCATTTACAATACCCTCTCGACATCAGCCACAGGGGTGTCCTAAATAATGAACTTTAAATGTCCCCAGGAATACAATTACGTTGTGTTCAAATATGGTAATTGAGTAGGCCATTCAATGGATCCCCCATGACCAATCCATCTCTGAGAAACACCTTTGAAGGACGTTGCCTTGCTGCAACGTCATGGCATGTCAAGTTAGGATTTCCCACGTTAATGTTTTTTTTCAGCGAGTTTTAAAGATATAACATTTAAAACAAAACCATACAAGTTCTAAAAATTGTTGTACAGTATCACAAAACTACTATTTTATCTTGAAGTAGTATTTTTGTAAACACATTTTTTTATAAATCCACTACAATCTAGGCTATTTATCTTTATTATTAAAATGTCCTGTAAGAGTCTTCCTGCCAGGGTGTAGATTAACAAATTCTATGGAAGTATATATCTATCTATAATAGCAAACAATAAAATCATAATTTTATAAAGCATGTTAATGTTTTCAATGTGCAAATAGTATAGTGAGTGTGTACACTCGTCAGAGGAAGAGGGGAAGTGTTAATATATGAATAAAAGGTCTTGCAAGGTGAACAGCTTATTTTCTTTCCTCTCTTTCTGTTTCAGACATTGTGTCTAAAGGTGCCGAAGGGAGCGAAAGTATTTTTACAGTTTTTATAGAATTGAAATTTTTTGGTCAAAATAAATTATATATTTCTCCAGTATCAACACAGAGTTTAGTTCTCCGCACATGCTAATATTGGTAAAGGGTCTCATGGAATGTTGTCAAAACTTTTTAAATAAAAAGAAAAAGTTTTGAAAAAATTCCAGGACACCCTTGACAGATATTCAATATCTGTTATTAGTGTTTGCAGAAAACTAAACTCTTTGTTGCTACCACAGAAATGTTTGATTTATTTTGGCCAAAATAATTTAATGCTATATTATTATTATTATTATTAGCACCCCGTCTTACTACCCGTTCGGGTTATACGCACTTATGCTAATGTGTAATGGTAGGGTGATTGTGAGATGAAATGAAGGACCTACATTTTAACGTGGAATCCGAACCACGGTGGAGGCCTGTTATTCCACACATTCACAAGTTGTGATTAATACATGTCTTGTCAGAGGTGAAGGAAGGGTTTGGTAATCAGATAAATCTCTGCCGGGACCGAGGATTGAACCCCGGCCGCCAGCACAGAAGTCTGACACCTTACCCCTAGACCACCAGGTCACTTTAATGCTATAAAACGGTAAAATTACTTGCGCTCCCTTCTGCCGCACTTTAAATGTGATAGTGCTTATACTGCTTAGGCTTGTCAAGTTAAGATATAACTCACTTCACAAAATACCTTCGAAATCTCCAAGTAGATAACGTTGTTAATAATACAGATATAACCGAGCGTTTCTAGACCCATGTTAGTGTTTGGTTGATGGGAATACACCCCCAAGATATTTGACACCAATTATTAAAATACCCCCTGTTCAAGCCTGGCCAGCTCCTTGGCATACAATGCCATTATTCACAAAGGTTTTGAGGTTGATTGCGTGATAGCTTACAACTCTCCATAATTTCTCTTGACATGGACAGAAATATGACACATTCAACATTGCACTTAACCAATACTTGTTTTATCATCCAAATAATTAGTATTGCTCATCACCAATAAATTGTTTTATTGCAGAGCAAACAAGAATCTTTGATGACTGAGATTGAATACATGAAAAATGACTTGATAAACACAATTCGTAATCTGAGAGAATGGGTGAAGCCAGAGAAGGTTAGTACAAAAACAATACCATACAAAATATTATGATTACTGGTGGGATTAGTATTTTGAGAAGCTTCAAAAACATCGACTTCTGTTTGAATTTTCATTGGTCTAGTCTTTAATTTGATAATAAAACTATAAATTTGACAATTAAGAAATTTTGCCAATAAAAATATTTGAAGCTAAAATACACATTTATGTTCTTGCTATTTTTGTGCTATTATGGACAGTATTAATAATGCTCACATTAAAATATTTAGAAATAATTTTATGATAGTTTAATTATCAGCTTAGGACAAAATAGGTTAACCGCGTTTGCAATATAGGTTAACATTTTGTAAATTATCTTTAATACTGAAATAATAATATAAGGAATGCACTTAAATGTTACATTTACTTAGAGTGATAAGTACAACTTCTTTGGTCAATTAAATCAAGATAAAAATAAGAAAAATAACATCCAAGATTATTGATTTAAATTATGAAGTCAATTAAAACAGGTACAACAACACTTTTTAAAAGTTATCAGTAAGATTGTTACAGTAATAATGTTCTGGAATTATTAAATTAACAGATAAATAAGGAAAGAATAATAATCTGTAATGATTAAAACATTTTAAGCAATAGCAGGTTATAGGATTGGCTGATTAAGCAAATCGACTAGTGGATAAATTGGCGATAGGACTAGATTGTAGTTATTAATACCTTAAAAATGTTAACAAAGACAATTAATAGATTTTACAATTTTAACATAAAATATTTTAAAGGCTGTATGAAAAGTATGACTTATCAAATAAAAATCTATATACAAAAGTAATAGGTAAATTGATATGCCATTAATAATGACCTTATTAGTTGAATCATTTATATATACAAGGGAAGTGTTTGAAAAACAAGTTAACAAGGAAAGTGTGTTCTGTAATGATAAAATATTTTAAGCAGTGATAGTTATAAAAAATGACTAATAGAATGGTTAATTAGTTTGACTAGATAGTTATTGATGTACCTTACACATATGAACAAATACAATTAACAGTATAAAATACCAACTTAAAACATATTAAAATGAAAGGTACATATCAAGTAACTTCTCTATCAAAATTATTAAAATAAGTATTAACAATCTATTAGTACTGAACTTGTTACTCAAGTCAATTATTTATATAATTTTGTCTGCTTTATGTATTGCAATAATTGTTTATTTAGGAGATGTATTTGAAAATCAACAGCTTTGTGTCATCCAGGTTATACTTGTACAATGTTTTGATTTGTTACAGAAACAGGATAATTTAAATAAGTACAAATTGATTAATATCAAAGAAGTATAACATGAGTATAAATTCATGTCTTAAAAAGTTCATAATAAAGTTAACATTCCTTATCTGTTTGGTTTTAATTCCCCTCCTTATTTAGTGTTGAACAGTTATGTTAATCTTGGCTGGGTGACTTTTCGGCGGTTACACCTGAGACAAAACCACTGAAAAAATAATAAATATTTAGGTTATAATAAAGAAATATTCTGAATAGTTTCAGATAAAGAATATAACTAGCATGAAATATATATAGAGATACTAGCAGTCAGCAGTCCCGCACGGCGTTGCCCGTGAACCACTGTAGTATAATAATTATATAAGCTTGACAACCCCCCCCA
>CABFVX010006138.1:27464-42916 GCA_902151425.1 Timema shepardi
CCCCCAACATTTAACTTTTTTTTAAACCTTAAAATCTCAATTTGACTTCGGAGATAGTTCATATTATTTGATTCAACTTTGCTCCAGATTGGAAAAGTGGGCTTCACACATCCTTATGTCTGATGCATTATCTTCATTCACTTAACCATATTTTCTACTAGCCTAAAGTGTTCTGGGTTTGATTCACTGGAGGCACTAGATATATAAATTTTTTTACAATTTTGTATGGATATATATGGATAATATTTTACACTTCAAGTAAGAAGGTGTGTTCATTTTTTCAAAAATATAATATATATAATATATATTTATATATGTATGATAAAGAATTTATTTAGTATATCGTATCATTTATTTACTAAAGCTTACATTCTCTATCATTGAATACAATGTCTGGAGTAACTGGAATAGACAATTCTATTGTTGCTACTCTGTTTCCTAAAGGCACTTGTCAGGATGGGCAACAGAAAAAGTTGAGGTAGGGAACATTATTATTATTTTGGTGATTTTTAATTGATTTTTACTAGAAAAAGATATACTACTAATTTTAATGTTTAATATATAATTATAGTAATTAAAATGGGATGTAAGATACCACTGTATCAGTAACACGGTTGCTTACTAATCTTTGTTTGTTTACTGGTCAGAGTCTCTTTGTACTTGCCTTTCATTCTCCTACTCCTCTTGGCATGGTAGCCCAACATTTGATTTTATTCTAAGTTCGCTTATACATTATCCCTGGTATAATCGTCGAGTTGACCTTCACGACACCACACAAATAAAGATCTAACGAGTTGAAAAGACAATCGGCCCCTTGCGACCAATGAGCTGGTATATTTAAACCCCTCAACTCTAAAGAGCCTACCAATCAGAGATGCCACAGAACTTCATCTCATTTCCCCCTACATGCTACAAAACATGTTGAGTCAATATTTAATTAATTTCTCTAGCACCGCGTCTTACTACCCATTCAGGTAATAAGCTTAATTACTAATTACGCTAATGGGTTAGGAATTGGGAAGGTTGAATTTAGAGGAAGTGAACCTACATTTATGCGGAGGGAGAGTGGAAAACCATTTAGGGAAAACCAATCACCCCTAGTTCACCCGACCGAGATTCGAACCTCGATCTCCACGTCCTCTGCATTCTAGCTCAACACAAAACTAGCGCGTTAGCTAACTACAGCACTGAGGTGGCTCTGAGTTGATATTACACGACGACATTGTTGGAGAACATTTTGTTTGATGTTAGTTGTTATGCGACTGACATTGGTTTGCTTTGACATTTTGTTCTGTATTTCATAATTAGTACAAGAGGTGAGCTGTAATAAGCATTCCTAAACATTTGAACAATTAATGTTATCTTAACAAATCACACAGACTGCCTCTGTGGTCTAGAGGTCCCGGGTTCAATCCCCGGCACTTTCAAAATGTATCTGTGAAGCAGTGGGTCTGGAATGGGGTCAAACTCAACCTGGTGAGGACAAACAAGGGGCTACTTGAATGAAAAAGTAGCAGCTCCGGTTTAGAAAACTGAGATTACTGGTTGAAGGGCTCATTGTGCTGACCACATGATATCCTCCATCAACAAATGTTGGCACTCATCGCTAACGGCAGCGGCCTCTCAGTCGGTATAGTTTGCTTACAGGCTCACATCATGGAGTTAAAAAAAAACTGAATTACACAAGTGGCTGTAACCCCCACCACCCTCTATATTCCTGCACCCCTGAGTTTCAACACTAGATCTTCCAGGTGGGGTAGGATCTCTAAAGATTCACAATAACCAGAAAGTCTTATTTTTAAATAATATTCATGAAATTAATAGGTTAAAAAGGTGCCCTTTTATAGATATAAAAAAAAAACCTAAACTACTTTTCTAACATATTTTACTTTGCTTGTCTAGCCACCGAAGGGTTTTGTGAATATGCTTGACGATGTGTTGATCTATAACGATCCATATGGGGTGGTGCTGATTATCGGTGCGTGGAACTACCCCCTACAGCTGGCACTACTCCCCATGGCGGGGGCCATCGCTGCAGGGAATACTGTCGTTTTGAAGCCATCTGAAGTGTCGCCTGCTTCAGCTCAACTTATTGCCAAACTTTTGCCAAAATATCTGGATCAGGTAAATATGGGTTGTCAGTTGATTAATTAATTTTCAGCTTGTCCTCATGAAATTACCTACAGGTGACGAAGCAACGTTGCCCACCTGTGGTGTGTTGCAACTAAGGCTGTGGTACCTGAATAAAAGTATCAATACTGTACTCATTAAAAGTATCGGAAGAAAAATATCGATACCGTACAAGTATCGATAACAGTAAGTATTGTTATCGAAATGCACGTAAACTTTTCTGCTTTGTACACTTGGGGCACCCTTGTGTTAACTGAGTTAGTTGAGATCTACAAAAGCTTCTTTTGTTTAATTTATGATGGCCTTATTCATTGATAAAGGAAGGGGCAGTAAACTGGTCACCACACACCCCATCACCTAGTCAGGCATCAGGCTGTATTGATAAACAAAGATAAAAGAACAGCTATGCATTATGATAAGCTAAAAGAGATTGACTTCTAGATTGGCTTCTTGCGTATTATGTAAAAAATAAATGAGAGCATAGGAATAGTATCATTTGTTCTTCCTCCTAACTTCACCCTAGTAAACATTTAAAACAAGCATGAGGGAAGATAGCAAAAAATTTGTTTCTTTCAATAGGTACCGGAGTATGAGTACTAATATCAGTAAAAGTATCGGAAAAAAAGTATAGAGTAAAAATATAATAGTTTCGAAAGAAAAATATTGATATTAGTAAAGTATCAATACTTTTTCCACATCCCTAGTTGGAAAGCCGAGATAGGATTTCCAATGTTAGAGCATTTACATTTTATTTGGCGAGTTTTAAAGATATAGAATTTAAACAAAAACAATAAATTCTTAAATAATTATAAAATAATATTTCGATGTCACAAAACTATTTTTTTGATCTTGAAGTAATTTATTTTAAATATTTTTAATTTTCCCCAAATTAGGCTATTAGGTTCATTCATGAAATTGGCCAGTATAAATCTTCCTGCCAGGATGTGGATGGAAAAAGTCAGTCTAACTAGAATAGGAGACAAAAACAAGTTTATTTTGAGATTAAATTTAATCTTGTCCAGGCGCAGTTAATTTAGTTAGTGTTTAGAACTGTTATTGGATGAGGAAATATAGGTAAACAAGAGGTCTAACAAGATGAATTTCTCATTTTATTCTCTTTTTTCTTACATTGGTGTACTCATGTACTCCAACATCCTCATTACATGACCATACCATCAGTCTTGATTCCTCTATCTAATGTACTCCAACATCCTCATTACATGACCATACCATCAGTCTTGATTCCTCTACTATCTCATGTACTCCAACATCCTCATTTCATGACCATATTATCTCACCCTCGCTCCCTCTACTATTTTTAAAGAGTCAAAGATTTGGATTTGAGATTTGAGAAATATAGGGTTTGATACATCTACACAAGAAATTTTAATTTTTTGACACATGACAAATTCTCTAACAGTAGTAGTTGCAATGACTTTTAAAAAAACCACTTTCCACTTGAAGCAATTTAAAGTCTGTCTTACTATAATTGGGGTCTTATATGTAATGCATTTTATAATACTTCTATTAGTTAATATTCTAGACATTGAGGAAGAGTACAAAAATAACCCTATCAATAATACTTTTTGTTTGAGGTGAAAAAAGATTGAACCCCCTAAATACCCCCTCCCTCTTTATCACAGTATGGCCCTGCCTTCTTCATAGTCGTCAACTTTATTACAGAATTTATTAAGTCTTCAATACTTCATTTTAAGTTGTATGAAAAAAAATGGGATTAATTTCTGTTAATTCTGGAAAACATGGGTAATTTTGTATTATGGAAATAGTGACCGCACTGTTGAAGTGCTACCAAAATAGTAATTGTAAATATTTATTCTGAAATGAGAACAAATTCTTACGCATTCTTCTTGTTAGGGTTACTTAGCCGTTGTTTGTTTACAGGAATGTTTTCAAGTGGTTTTGGGGGGTGTCCCTGAAACCACCCAACTACTCAAGGAAAAGTTTGATTACATCTTCTACACAGGCTCGACTGAAGTTGGCAAGATTGTGAGGCGTGCCGCCAACGAGCACCTCACTCCAGTTACTTTGGAGCTGGGAGGTAAAAGGTAAACTATCATTTAATGTTATCACTGCATTGATCCAATACTAGACAACACATTTTTTTTTCTCCATCAACATGGCCAAAGGATGACCTGGCGGTCTAGGGGTAAGGTGTCATACTTCTATGCTAGCAGCCGGGGTTCAATCCTCGGCCCCGGCATAGATTTATCTGATTACCGAACCCTTCCTTCACCTCTGACAAGACATCTTGTGAATGTGGAGCATGCCAGGCCTCCACCGTGGTTCGGATTCCAAGTTAAACTGTAGGTCCTCCATTTCATCTCACAATCACCCTACCATTACACATTAGCCTAAGTGCGTATAACCCGAACGGGTAGTAAAACGCGGTGCTAATAATAATAATAATAATAATAACTAAATAACTGTCATTTTTTGTTATTTGAATTCTAATGAGAAAAATGGTAAATTAATTATCTGGGTTCTGGTTGTTTTGTGTTAGGATTTTCCATAAATTATTGTGGTCTAGTATGCATCACAATAACTAAAAACAGCCACTCAAAAATCAAATTTTGATTTTTACTACATTTTTTATCCACAAATCTTAATTTTTTTTAGAACTTAAATTTCAAATATTCTCTAAGGGTTAAGACATTCAAAAGTTCCTTGACCACATTTCCCTCCATTATATTGTTACATTTTATTTCAGCCCGGTGTATTTGGATAACACAGCGGACTTGGAGATGGCCGTGAAGCGCATCATGTGGGGTAAATGCATAAATGCGGGACAGACGTGCATAGCCCCCGACTACCTGCTCTGTTCCAAGCAGGTCGAGAAAGAGTTTGTCTCCAAAGCCAAAACTATCCTGAAGGAATGGTATGGGGATAAATCGAAGGAGTCGCCAGATCTCTGCAGGATAGTAACAGACAGACACTACCAGTGAGTTTTCATCGCCAATGCGCCGTTTACAATGATTATTGACATAATATGTTGTTTGTTGTTTAAGAAAGTGAAGGAAAATGTCCATGCAGAAGTGTTTGGAATAGTTTTACCTAATACTTTCAAAAGCAAACTAAATATTAAGAAGTTTGGATAAAATACTGATACCCTTGCTACTTACTGGTATCGGAATAATTGAGAAACAACCGTATTACTATGACTCTTGATGTCAAATCCTAGTTAAAGAAGGTTCTGGTAAGTAAATGAATCGACAATTTTAAAAATTGGGCTAGTTTTTCAGGGTGAACATTGTAATTTTTTGTTGTTTTACTTTATTTCTGTAAAATTGAATATGTACTCAATATGGTCTTAGTGTTCTAGATATCTTGCTCAACTCAAATATGAGCATGTTTAGTATTTTACTATTTACACTTTTCATTGGTTTTGTATTACACTCTTGAACTATATATATATATATAATGTTAAAATCTATGGCATCGGCTCTTAATCAAGCCATACCAACAGAGCAACCGCCCGCCGTCTGTTGGCAATGACAGTGACAACATTGATAAAAATTAGAGATAGGTCGAATCCACTATTTCTAGAATCTTGAATCCGAAACTACATTTTATTTTCGAATCTCGATTCCGAATACTAGCAAATTGTTAGAAATTTTAATGATTTACAGATAGACCTACATTACACAATAGAGGCCTAAGCTGTAAATTAAGATTTATTCCAATCGTGCTTTCAATTTTAATCAACCCCAAACACTCCTCGCAAAATATTGGTTAAAGGCCAGCCCAATTAAACAATCTAGACCCATATTATTATTTAGAATTCAAATCAATCCAAATTTGAGTGTGTTTTAAGATATTTTTAATAGTGTTGATAGACCGAGTTAAGTTTCTAAAAAAAACATGTGAAATAAACAAACAGATTAGGCCTAGCTAGCTTTTGATCAACTTTAATCATCTTGAGGTATTATAATTTATTTTGATAAGAAAGCTAAAATAAAAATACAAACATTAAAAAAAAAAGAATAAAAGATCATGCTTAACAATTAGAGATACATTGGAAATAGTGAACTCAATAATGCCTAAGTATGTATTATTATTTTCGTTTATATCTCCTATCAATCTTTACGTAGAAAACAAGAAATATCTTCGATTCTTGAGATATCAATTTCTGAGAATACATTCTATTTAAAATGTGAAAAAATTTTTGACTCTAGCAATATGTTCATTCCTATTTTATTAGGCAAGACTGTGTTAGAATATTTTTACAATTACTTAAATAACATATTTGAAAAAAATAATAAACTCTTAGTTAAAATCAATTTAAAAACAAATTATGAAATAACAAGTCGTTATTTGATTCTTAAAACTCGATAGCACTTAATAAAGGATCAGATTACCTGAATTGATTTTAAACAAATAATTGATATACAATATGCAGGTCGTAGGCTGGTAGGTGTAAATAAACAGTTTTATCGGTGTCTAACTGTTGACAATATTTATTTTTCATGAAACCCAACAAAATATCTAACTTAAGGATTGTATGAAATAAATTGGTGTTCTTTGCATAGTTGTAGGTAATTAAAATCAGTTAGGTAGTAAGAATTAACAGTAATGTTTATTTAATCATCCCTCTGGCCGCTGGCAAGTAAACATATTATACATCATGCCAGCTGACTTTGTATCGTGTGTAATGTGTTATTTTTCTTTAAAAAAAGCCGTAATTCTTGCTATTTATTTTGAGTTTATTTGTAATTCTAGTTTTGATTTTCAGTTTTTGAAGAGCTTTGATGTTTTCATTAAAATATTTACAAGATTGTTGTTTCATAAGTAACCATGCGCTGAAACAGTTGAGTCCAAGTTTCCCATAGGGGCGGAAGGGTACGGTACTAGGCACGTTAAATTTTCTATCTCTTTTTTCCGACAGAATAATGATTACTGATTAAGTTGTGCTTTTCAAGTAGGCCTAACCTAGTAATTTTTGAATTCAAAAATCAAAATAATATGCTTTGTTTATCAGGTGAAATATTCGACAATTGAATCCAATAAAACACCGAATCCTCAAATCTTGAATATATGTCAGAATTCGGTGGATTTGAAGATTCGAGTGGCTCATCTCTAGAAAAAAATATATATGTATACATTATTTGGAATCGGAAAATCAATGTTAACATTTTTAAGAATCAAAATTGAAAATTGAATTTAAATTAATAGAAATTGGGATATCTTTAATTTTATTATATCAAAGACATTGGTAATAAATTTAAACAATTTTTTATATAAGTAGTGTTAGCCATTACACTAAACCATGAATCATTTTAGAGTAATAATGCTTCAAATAAAACAGTGAAAAACATAGACATTTAAAGATACACTTTTACTACCACAGGCAGCTTCTTAGTAGGTTCATAGAGTAAATCCTAAGAAAGCCATTACTAGAAACACTGAAATTTTGTGAACTGGGTTTTTAAAAACTTTCACTTATACCATTATAATGGCTATTACATATTTAAATTTAATTGTAGCATTTTTTAAATAAAAATACATCCAGGAAATAAAGCAAAAATTAGATCTTTAAATGGAATCCTTATGAAATTCATCTTTTAAATTTAAATTATGTTCCATTTAATTGAATTAGATAGGAAATTTGTATTAATTAGTTCGTACGCCTACACCCCAAATGGTTAACATGATACTAAAAATATTTTTTTTTAAACATCTAATCATTGATAACTTCACTTGATTGTTTTAGGAGACTTGTGGGGCTCCTGAAAGCGGGCACTGTGGCGGTGGGGGGTGAGACAGATGCCTCTGAGAAGTTCATCAGCCCCACTATCCTAGTCGATGTCAAGCCAACTGATCCAGTTATGCAGGAGGAGATATTTGGACCCATCCTACCTGTAATCAACGTTGAGAGCGCTTTTGAAGCAATCAAGTTCATCAATAGTCGGTATGTGATGAAAGAAACTGACCTGATAATTCCACCTAACGGCCAGATCTAGAAATGTTAGTGGTTTGATGCAAGTGTAAGGTAGGGGGAGGGGGGACCAGATCTTTACTAAACCTATATGTAATGGAGGGGTTGCCATAATTGACTATTAGCTCAGTCTTAAAATTGGTGGAAGAGACAGATCTTTCTCATTGAGAGCTCTGAGTAGAACTTTAGTGGGCATATAACAGGAGAGGAATTATGCTCGGTAGTTGTTGGGATAATTAATACTGACACAGGTGACCTGGCGGTCTAGGGGTAAGGTGTCAGACTTCTATGCTGGCGGCCGGGGTTCAATCCTCGGTCCCGGCACAGATTTATCTGATTACCAAACCCTTCCTTCACCTCTGACAAGACATCTTGTGAATGTGGGGAATGCCAGGCCTCCACTGTGGTTCGGATTCCACGTTAAACTGTAGGTCCTCCATCTCATCTCACAATCACCCTACCATTACACATTAGCTTAAGTGTGTACAACCCGAACGGGTAGTAAGACGTGGTGCTAATAATAATAACAACTTAGAATAGCAATATTTTTACTGTCAAGAGCCGGAATTTATTTCGAAGCAAAGTTGAAACTTTGCACAACCTTAATCTAAAACACTAATAATAGTTTTTTTTTCTCAACACTTGGCATAAAAAAATATATTTGAACTTAGATTTGACTCCAGGATTACCAGTATCTCATAACATTCCATTCGGCTACACTTTGAATTGAAAAAGTAGACTTTGCATGTCCTTATCAAAAACAACATTTCTTAAAGCAATCTTGAAGTAAATTTTTTTGATGCAAAGTTGAAATTTTCGAAGACAAGTACAACCCCTTATTATTATTATTATTATTATTATCATTATTATTATATGGTATCAAACATATGTATATATGCTAAAATTGTGCCTCAGGAAATAAAAAATAATTTTTAGAATAATTTATTTAGAGAGTTTATTTTTAGTGATCTGATTTATTTTGAGACTTGTTATTTTCATCCCAGGGAAGAACCCCTGACCCTCTATGTGTTTACCACCGACAAGAAGGTGCGAGAGTTGATCCTCTCTCAGACGAGGAGTGGCTCCACCTGTATCAATGACACTCTCATGCACTTTGTGGGTGAGTCGACAACGAACGGTGAAGGACCCAACACTGTCATTTATTCACAGAAGCCTATTAACATGATGGTGGCAGAGTTCTGACAGATATTAAACTAATATATTATTGTCTTGACTGCTTATTTTTAGTAGCTGAGATACCTCTTGAAGAACTGCTTGTTTTAATTATGGTTGTGGTGTCCATTTTTATTTTTCAGTTGGAAAGCGCATGATGAAGCTTGAAATTAGATGGAATGTGGATATATTTTTTCATTGCATCAACACTTATACTTAATCATATACTTTATAAACAAAGACTAGTTAAAATTAACTTTTTATTACAAGGAAGTTTTTCTGTATATAATATAACCAAATTCTTTTAGATGTAAATATATGTAATGCGAACCAGAAAAACATGCCACATGTCACTCGAAAATTTATTTGGTAGAGTGTCAAATGTCAATTTGGGTCAAAATTGACGGTTTATATATTTCAACACCATCTCTTAATTTGAAATGTTAACTACCATCTCAACCAGTAAATAGGATTACCACAACACCAATAATACAAGAAATTTAACTTTAAATAAGGTATTGCGCGGGAAATGTAACCATGCCCTAAACTTTGGCTGCCATTTACCACAAACTAATAAAAATGGATATTGATGTTTGATATATTATAAAAAAGTAAATTTTATAGCTAGAGAGGTAATTTTTAATGCTAAGAATTAAGTTTGCTATTGGTAGAAATAAAAAAACAGGAAAATGATTTTTGAAACATGTGGCATGTTTTTCAGAGCCGCACCACATCACATATCTCTTGTAAATATTCCAAATCCTCTCCAAGCCATATTACTGCATATTCACACATTTGCCGAAATTAAAGACCAGAACATAAAGGTTATCCTGTGATTAACTCTAAGAATATCATTATATTCTTCAATATCAATATGTCATTACATAATTTGTCTTGTCCTTTCGGCTTGAGCTGGCAGTATTTCAAATTTGTCCAAGTTTCTCTACAAAATCTGCTTGGAAGACCCAATCGAGTTTCAAAACCAACTGACAGTCAATGCACCCCGGTTCGTAGGCTTTGGCAGGGGATTTTCTGGTCAAGACGCCCCACTGGGCAATTCGGGGCAATACCGCTGGAAACCTTGGTACTCCCTAAGGCTGAGTTTTTTGATTTCCTCTGTGATGCTGACCATTACATATTGAAGGGTCAACTCCTGCTGCCTCTGGAGAAATGATGTGGTGAGGTTGGATTGGGAGGGTGGGGTGAATTTCCCTGAGCTACCCTATGAGGTCTGGGTCATTGACTGAGAGAGATAGTCAGGGTGTCTACCATCTGGGAAATTCAGGGAAAAAGGGAATTAGCCAGGTATTTGAAGTGATTGAGAAAAAACGGGAAAAAGTCGGGAATTTGAAGTGATCGAGGAAAAATGGGAAAGTCGGTAATTTGATAAATTATAAATAAAAACTGGGAAAACGTGGTTTTATTCAAAATATGAAGTATAAAAATCATTAAATTGTAAATAATAATGTTATTCAAACTGTAGTTTTTTTTGTAGTTGTGTAGTATGTTTTATAATTCCTAGTAAATTATGTGAATACAAATTAAAAAAAAAAGTTTATTCAAATTTTAAAACTTATTATTATTCATAAAAAGGATTAATAGGAAAATTAGGGTGGAGGTTGGAGAATTAGAAGGATGTGACATATCTTTTAGTCGGGAATTTTAGGGGAAATGATCAGGGAAAATGTCGGGAATTTCATTGGTCAAATTGAGCCGACACCATGATAGTGGTTGGGGTGGGTTATGGAAACCCCAGGATGAGGAGACTGTTTTCCATCGTGGGCGGCAGATGTTGGTATTAATGATCATCCCACTCCATTAAAACGGGAACTCATAATCAATGCACTGTTACTTTGAAATGAGGCAGTCATCTATCCACATTGGCAATCTTTAGATTGTTTTGAATTGAACTCATTAAAAGAAAAACCTATTAGGTGTCTGGTGCTGAGATGTGTAACAAGATAATACAAACTTGAAAACACTCATTGAAATAGTAAACTTATATATATGTATATATACTCAAAAACAAAACGTGAATTATCATTTCTTTCTACTTTGGGTTTCAAATCATTTTGGGTCAACATACTTTACTGTCAGTGTGTAAATTGCTGGGACATGCAAGCAGATTCTGCTTTAATTTTGGCAAATGTATGAATTGAGCTTAAGCCTGTAGAAAATACAGCAGTAAATGTGTTTCTGGCTTACGATAGGCATGTCTAAGGTATTTGACTTCATATTTCAATTACTTGGTTGTCTGTTTCCTTGGGGCAGATAATAAAATTGTATATCTATGAATTAGGAGGGATAGCCAGCACACTTACCTTAGTGATACTGGAGTAGAAATTGTTTAGATAGAACACTAAAAAAAAACACACATTTTTAAGGACAAGCTTTCACTGTCACAGACAGCTTCATCGGGTCAAGAGAGTCAACTCTATCTAAACAATTTCTACTTCAGTATCACCAAGGTAAGTGTGCGCCAGCCTAATTTAAACCATGATTCAGCCTAGTGCTTTATTCCAAATATCTGTGAAACATAAATTTTTATGTATTGAAGCATTGACAACCCTTTGTGTAACGTTAATAATTTTATGTGTGAAAGAAGCCACAAGAAAGAGAGAAACACATGACAGCGGTAAATACAATATGGTTTTCACTTTACACTACTACCCTAGAACTTAGAGCTAATGTATTTTCCTCTCTCCTCATTCTTCATTCTTTATTCGCTTCCATTATTCTCTCTTAACTTCACACTTATTGTTAACTGCGCCTCCCATCTTCTTACTGGTCTTCCTAACAATCTATACATATTTGCTTCTATGGTATTACAAGGTTTTATGCAAGATAAAGTCTTGGACCCTTCAAATCTTACAGTTTTTAAAGATATTTGAGATTCGAGGTTTTTTTTGGTGGAGAATGTTTAATCTGAGATCTTTTCAAATTCTTAAACCTCATATATCTTTTTGAAGATTCATAACACCTTCCCTGCTTCAAAGCAGTGGTTAATATTGGAAAATATCTTAACGTGTAGCGCACATTAAAAATTAAACTATATTAATACAAAGTGTTGTTTGAGTTTAGGTAAAAATCTAAACGCCTTGATTTTCAGAAGCTGTTCTCTTGAGTCAAATGAAGATATTCCCTTTCCTTAATGGTGATTTTCTTCTGGTTTAGCTTTCTAATTCCTTACATTGATTGAACTGCATGCACCTTGTTTGATTTTGTTTCAGTGATATCGTGGTTTGATGATAGTTTGGGTACTTTATTTGGTGTTTGGTTTTTCTTTTTTATGGTGCAGGGAGAAACCGTTAGCCTTCTACATCTTCAGCAAAAGCTCGAAAGATAGGGACCTGCTGATTAATAATGTGTCTTGTGGTGGAGTTTGCTGTAATGATACCATAATGCATCTTGCAGGTAACACTGGGCTATATTTAGGTTTTCATGAAATGTTGTTGAAAAAATTAGGTATATCAAATTCGATACCTCAATTCTTTCTGATATTGAAATAATCTAGAATTGATCTTAGTTACCATAATTTTCAAAACCTCATTTCTTGGCTATTAAACTTGAGTAAGTGTTGTTATTAGGGCTCAGCGAGTACGAGTACTCGGCCTTCGAGCTGAGCTCATCATTTAAGCTAGGGATCTAGATCGAAACTTTCGTAGACTCATCATTTTTGAGCTTCCACTTGATATATGTACAAATCTATTTTTAAAACGCAACGGTAAGCATAAGCTATTTAATTCAGATAATATCGGCAGTTCCACTAATAAATCATTCGGTAATTTAAAGCCCTTGGCCCGGTCGAGTGCAAGTTTAAAACTTATTTTGTGGGATGGTGGGTGGGAGGGTGAAAGGTGTGGCGTGGGTTCACGACTGACCAAAGTATCCTTTCGCACCAACAATAACTGATGGATTACGAAAACTGTAGATGTCGCTAGCTACCGGACAAGTCTTGTGGGGAATTAATATGTTTTAAAATATCAGTTTTCTCCAGAACGAGTGAAATTTTTATGTTAATAATTTCAACACCTCTTCTAAGATAATGTATTGATGTTTATTAATCGTTTCATTATCTTATTTTTTTGTTATGCAACCAGCAGTTTTCTATTAAAATTGATCAATACTATCTATATTTTATCACCGTTGAAATTATAAAGGAGGTGTGTATATAAAGAGTTAAACTTAATCAACATGCCTCTATTCTTGAACAAACCATTTGTTCCACATTTCCACGCCGAAGGAAAAGGGCCAATAACCTCAATAAATTGTTAAAATATTAATATCAAATTTCACATTAATACCACAATAGAACTATAAAATTACTTTCAGCCAATAAACATACTCAATATTGTCGTCCATTTTGAATTATCCCCGAACTGACTCGAATGAAAAAAACGAAGTTGAATTGAAACTCGTCAGGAGGGAATGTAAAACAGGCAACGCAACTTCCTAAAAGTGGAAACCAAAAAAACAAAAGACAAATGAAAATTAGTAAATAATGTTAAGACACATAGATAGAAATATGTAAAAGGAATGACATAAAGCACAAACACAGGAACTGGACATTAGATGTGAATATATAATATATCCCTATAAGGAAAACCTCTTTTCATTTAGAGGTAATTTTGTGAGTTGGCACAAGAAGAGTCAAAAATTGGTTCAAGCTTAATCTTTAATTTTAGTAATTCATTATGTTATACTCATTTGAGTGTTAAGTTATACCTTGTTTAGTGTATGAAAGATTGACTAGAAGGTATTTTTTCCTGCCAAAATATCATAGAATTCCGATATGAAAAAGGACTTTTCAAATAACCCTCCCTACCAAAAATCAGGTATAGGCCCTATGTATCAATTTGACAGAAATACCTTTTATTTTGTGAAAATTATGAATACAAGTTCAAAACAATTATGGAAACATAAATCATTATTCCAAAGAGAAGGTGGGTGGATAGGTGGGTGGAGGAGACCTAGCTTTGCCTCTGCTATCAAGACTGGTTATAGCACATGGCAAACCTAGTTCGACCCCAGTTTAATACATTAAAGTATTATATCATTGGTTTGTCAATTTATGAATTTGATAATGAATGTTTATTTCTTATATAAAGTTTGCAAGTTATGTTTGGATTAAAACAAACTAATGTGTGTGTTTTATTTCTTACCAGTTGATACCTTGCCTTTTGGTGGTGTTGGCAACAGTGGGATTGGCTCGTACCACGGGAAGTACAGTTTCGATACTTTTACTCACAAGAAAAGTTGTCTAGTCAAGGACTTCAATGGATTAGGAGAAAAACTGGCAGCGTAAGTATATCAAAAGATAAGAAAGTCACAAATATATTAAGTCCCCTAATTTGCACCCAAGGTTTCAGCACAAGCTTAAAAACTTCTCAAGTTAAATGGTGCTTCAATGAAACTTCATATAAAAAGCTTTTTGTTAATGTCGGTACCATAATGACAGATATTCAACAACTGTTGATTTGACAATCTGAAGAAAATTATGTTCATACTGGTGCAATATTTGATTTATTTTATATATAAAAAAGTTTTGCTATAAGAACTGTGAAAACACTGATATTAACTTGTGTTCTCTTACTTATCTACATTCGTATCTTAAATTGACACCTGAAACACGGCGTTGCTGTAGTAGGGGAATGACCATAACCACCAATGAGTGCGCAGCTCAAATCTTTACAAGTTGAGGACTTGTACTGTACAAGATATTAATAAACAATAAGGTGCAACTCTTAAAAATTGATACGATTTTCATCACAAGTGTATCAATCAACATGAGATGAATCAAACCCACTTTTTTCTAAAATATGAATCCTTATTTGGCCTACAAATACCAAATCTGTATCTTAGAAAAAATGTTATGTTTATCTTTATTGTAGTGGCATATCCCCCCCCCAACAACTCCGCCCAATGCTGATTTTGTTTACATTATTCTCTTAGTGAAAACTTCTTCTCACTTTTTAGGTACATTTTGTTATATTTGGAAAAAGGTATAGGGAAGATGAATGGAAACAAATAATAGGGCGCAAACAATATAATTTTTTCAATGAAATAAGGAACTCAGTTCATACTTTACATTGCTGCCACTGGACAAAGAAGTAATATCTGCCTCTTAAAACCTTACATTGCTGCCACTAGACAAAGAGGTAATAGTTGCCTCTTAAAACCTTACATTGCTGCCACT
>CABFVX010006139.1:0-16768 GCA_902151425.1 Timema shepardi
TCGGTACTCAAACAAAAATCAGCCCTTTCGCAGACACCCTGGCTTGGCGTAACTGTCAAGTCAGTAGTTCTGAGTCGGGCAACAGCTGAACGGTCGGATGAACTATTCTGGGACTGGCTCTGGTTATAGCTAGTACGAACTAAGGCGAGGATTATAACAATGTAGCCAAAATTCCTTTTCGGCGTAATCGTATATGTTTTCAAAATTCTCTTTCGGCAGTTAGGAACCATTTACTTATATGGTTTGACTTAAAACTTGGAACTTTCATTATGAAACTTTTCACTTGCGTATGTGTCAAAGATAAATGGACTTAAAAGTTAGGACTTTGACTCAAGTTAAAATATCTAATGGAAATGTTTATATTTCTTTTTCACTTGTATTTATTTCAAAGAGTAGCTTACTTTAACTTTAAACGTTCAATCTCAGTATATGTGTCAAAGATTAATGGAAGTAAAAGTTAGGATTTTGACTCAAGTTAAAATATCTAATGGAAATGTTTATATTTCTTTTTCACTTATATTTATTTCAAGGACTAGCTTACTTTAACTTTAAACGTTCAATCTTAGTATATGTATCAAAGATCAAGGGAATTAAAAGTTAGGACTTTGACTAAAGTTAAAATATCTGATGGCAATGTTTATATTTATTTTTCCCTTGTATTTATTTCGAAGAATAACTAACTTTAACTTTTAACGTTTAATCTTAGTATATGTGTCAAAGATTAATGAGATTAAAAATTAGGACTTTGACTAAAGTTAAAATATCTGATGGCAATGTTTATATTTCCTTTTCACTTATATTTATTTCAAAGAGTTACTAACTTTAGCTTTAAACGTTTAATCTTTGTATATGTGTCATAGATTATTGGAATTAAACCTTAGGACTTTGACTAAAGTTGAAGTATCTAATGGTAATGTTTATATTTCTTTTTCACTTGTATTTATTTCGAAGAATAACTAACTTGAAACTTTAATCTTTGTATATGTGTCATAGATTATTGGAATTAAACCTTAGGACTTTAACTAAAGTTGAAGTATCTAATGGTAATGTTTATATTTCTTTTGCGCGAAGAACTTTAACTTTAAACTTTTTACACTCACAATATGTGTTAAAGATCAATAGACTTAAAACTTAGGAATTTTACTAAAATGAACAAAAAGTGTTTAATTATTCTTTAATGGTATTTAATAAACTACATAGTACGATGAATTTTGTTCTTACTCCCTTTTTACATTCATCCTTGGGCATCACATGGTAATCATAGTTTGTAAGATGATCTTTTCTGAGACATAGGTACGTATTGGTTATATGGTATTTGTTGTTGGGGTTGGCCGTGGGGACGAGCCCGCAATAGTTCTTTATTGCGTGGGTATTGCTGTATTGCAAATGTTTATCTAAGTTTTTCTGCAATTTTTAACTTACCTAGCACACTCTTTCAATTTGCATATTGTTATTATTAATTTCTTTTGTATTCAAACCATCAAGGTTAGGCTTTAGGGTAAAAATATGGTTCAGTACGACCACTAAAGTGGTGAAGGGTGTTTTCACCCTCTCGCTTATCGATCGTTAAGATAGTGTTAGAGTAAAGACCCTTACTCTGCACCTAATGTGTGCTTGCTTATCGAGGACAGGGCTAGAATACCGAGCTTAGACTCTCAGTCGGATGAGTACTCTGTTGAAGCATGTAGGGGCGAGCCAACTGGTTTAACTCTAAACTAGGTCTTATAGCACAAGTCATGTAGTTTTTATAATATCTCATCGTTCAAAGTATGTGTATGTAGGTAGTTGTTATTATAGAATGTTTGCTGGTGGTGTTGCTCGTAACGGTGTAATGTTTCCGGGGAAACCAATATAATCTTTTTCGTGTGTTCCATTATCTACTTGTTGAATATGTAACCAAGGACACAGCTGATTAAAGGGGCTAAAAGTAAGGGCAGGAACGCTCCTCCTTTCTGAACGAGTAGTCATATCTTCTTCTTCCAGCACTCTCCTAGTTTGACCCGTTTGCGCAACACCTGCTTGTGAGCACGTAACTATGTCTTCTGATCATTTTTCAACGGCACCCACCCTTTTAAAGTGTTGTAGGCACACTAGTAAAACAGATCAATTTCTTGTCTGCCGCTTTCAGCAAGGCGATACGTGGATGTGTGTTCATGCGATGCATCGCACGCAACAGACGGGGTTGCTTCAGCACTTTGGGATTCAATGATATGAAATGATCCCTAATATGAAGTGTCTGTGTTTTTTTTACAGCTTTTGCGTGGTAGGTACACGCAGCACCCGAGATATTTAAGCAGATTCTATATGTGACCCATTCGAGTGTACCTTTCTTTAAATCCAACTATATATATACCCGTGGGAATTACTGTAGCATCAGCGTAAGTCTATTGTAAAATATGGGGGGTTTTCAGGACAGACTTAACGTGTAGAGTGTTGAATCTGAGATTTAGCCCTGGAATTTTTTTTAAAGGCACAATATAATGTGCGTTTAAGAAAATGTGTCTTTGGCCCTTGGCCTGGTGGATTACAGTATGTGTAAGGTACATGACGCTAATATTTTGATGGTGGCATCCTTTGGTAAAAACCTCAAAGACCACTCCGTTGGCTTCAGGTATCATGTCATCTAGGATAATCTGCTGTGGAAAGTCATTACAATTGTCATCAATTTCCGGCAAACACTTACAGAATATGACGCAGGTAATTCACCTGTCTTGTTTGAATCTCGGTTGCCTAAATCATAATACCAGGTTATTTTATCAAATTTAACAACACACATTGTGTTCAAATGACGGCTATAGATGCCCATAAACTGTGACCTTCCACAACCGGAAGGGACGCTGATGATGGCCAAAAATGGATGCTTCAAATTGTCCACAATGTTTGAAACTGAGCTTATAAGCTAAATTAACTTGTATTTATAGGATATGGGGGTGAATACGTTAAAAAACAAAAACTGTTTTTATAATATTTATTCACTCACACAAAAAAAAGCTCACACCATGAAAAGTAGACATTGAATATTTATTTACAATCATATCTTACACCGTGAAAAGTATACTTGAAATATTTATTTACACAAATCAAAGTTTTCACCAATATAGCTCACACCATGAAATTTACACTTAGAATATTTATTTAGATAAATAAAAGATTTATAATATAGCTCATGCCATTAAAATTATACTTGGAATATTTATTTATTTCCACACATATAAAAGTTAAAAATTTGCTCAAGACATGAAAAGTATATTTGAATTTTATTTACACAAATAAAAGTTTTTACAAATATATTTCGCACCACATAAAGTATACTTGAATATTTATTTGCAAAAATAAAAGATTTACAGACATATCTCGCAAAATGAAAATTATATTTGGAATAGTTTTTTACACAAATCAAAGCTTATACAATATATCTAACACCATAAAATGTATACTTGGAATATTTATTTACACAAATCAAAGATTATACAAATATATCTCACACCAACTAAAGTATATTTGGAATATTTATTTACACATAAATATAAGTTTATAAAAATATATCTCACACCATGAAAACTATAGTAGGAATAATTTTTATAAACACAAATAAAAGTTTTTATAAATTTTGCTCACGCCATGAAAAGTATACTTGGAATATTTATTTACAAAAATGATTGTTATAGAATATAGCTTACACCTTGAAGTAAATTATACATGTTTAGGTGTAGAGTAAGCAATAATCAATTTCTTGAGCTTGTATTGGGAATAGTGGCCTCGGTATTAATTTACTAAGTTTAGTTTAAGAAGTGTTTTAATAAATGTACACAACCAGATGGCTACCCTTTAAAATATTTACAAGGAAAAAAAATTGATTAGAATTAAAATATATACAAACAACTAATTATATTGACTGGAAATAATCAGGTATTTGGAGGGTTTAACTTACGGTAGCAAAAATTCGATCCCCGATGCCTGGGGTGATTTGAACTCGACAAACTGGCTGATATGAAAATTTGCCATTATACATTTTAGCACCATTTGCAAGTAACTATACTATGGCCACTAGGTTGGAAATATACAACTAATTAAGCCAGTGATATCCACGTCCTCTCGTCCCCCAAACCACCGTTGTTTCCCCGGCATATCAAAACCTTTTGTCAGCTGACCGTTTCTAGAATATTAGCTCTTATATTAATAGTATACAATTTTTTTTGTTAAAAACAAGAAAAGAGAGATAAAATTATAACTGCTGTTTTAGCCTGTGTTTGCAAAGTGCTGGATCAAATTTAACCGCCACCTTGGTGCATTCAATATCATGTTTGTATACTAAACTAACGGTCCTGGGTTCAATTCCTAGCACAGCTAAAAAATGTTAGCCTGATAAATTAACACACAGCGGACTGGATTTGGGGATATTCTAGTCTTTAGGTTATTCACATTATATGAATAAAAAGTTACCCAACGTTTAAGCACATCTCGCCCTGTGACGTAATGAAGTAGGGGTTCAAGTCCCTTAAAGAGTCACCGGTACCGGCGGATTCTTTGGATTGGTTTGAGGAGAACAACAGGATCTAACTAACTTTACGACGTAGTTACCAAGGAAGTTCTTTTTATAAATGCTACAAAATTACATTTAATTATATACTTTGGAGTCTTTTTTATTATTTTTCATTTTGACTCTAGCCATTCTTTTAAAATTTAGGCCTAATATACTCTGACTATGCTATGGTATAATATATTTTATTAAAAGTATAATTTATGTGTATGGCGACAGTGTGATAAATCTTGTTGAAGAACTAAAAATATCCTCCATTGTGTTGTTAGTCATCGATTTCCGGACTGCATGTCGAAAGTCGAGTCCACTTGGCCGATCACTTCATACGAGGGTGTCTTATAATCTTGTTTAGCACCCAATACACAAGAGGAATATGAGGTGTAATTGTGAAGGACACTTGAAGGTTGGATTGATTGATGGATGAAGAGGGTGAAAGTAAGTCTCGCAACCTGGGAGGAAAAAGGGGTGTCATTTCCTGTTTGTAACAATCTGAAGACCAGCACATTCTCCACTAGATTGTTGTGATGTATTAGTATGATATACAACAAGGGCCACTCCTTTCCTGCTTGCAACATTCACGAGACTATCACAAACTTTATTATTTTCTAGAACATGGACCGTACGTACTATTAGTTGAACCTAATATTATAATCTAGATATATATGAGTACTATTTCTTTGTTAACTAACTACACAATTTCAGTAATTTTTAATGTGTAACATAAGTACATGATATATATGTTTTAATGGTTTTTAAAATAACTTAACCAAACTGTAAGATTCTCTAACAGAACAAATTGTAAACTAAGTTTAACTGAAAATATTGGGTGTTTACATCAGAAAGCACCATAATAACTGAAAACATACAATAATTTAATTTAATAAAAAAAAAACAAGAAAAGGTTTACCATTTACTTTGACAAAGATAGCATTGCTCTGTGTTTGTCAGAACCAAGTAAATTTACATAAAAGTCATATAAACATATTCCTTTCCCATTAATGGTTGGCGTAAAAATGTTCCTAAAAATAAAATTTAAATTACATTTCAATTAACACAAGGTACTTTATGAGTACAGATTTGTTCTTACAAAAAATGTCACACTCTCTAAGTGACACGAAAATAATAAATTGTAATATAACATGAACAATATAATTATATGGCCTTCGAGAGTCCAGAAACTTTGATACTAAAAAGTCAATTCCTTTTATTGAGTTACTATTTTCAAACGGTTTACAATGAGCTGAAACATAGGACCGAAAATGAATTTTGTAAGCGAACAGAATTCAATAAGTTGATTAGTCGAACAAATAAATTTGAAGAGTAACAGCCGCTATCACGTCTCCCTGTTTACCGCCCCAAGCTTCAAGCCCATATCGTGGTCAACGTTGAAAGTTGTAAGTTGTCTCTTCTACTGTTGGACCTCTCGCTAAACACGATATATTGCTGGAACATGACTGATCCAAGAAATGAAGGGGTAAAGGTATGACGCGTCTGTATGGAAGCTTCTACTGTCTTCTCGATGTTTCTATATGGTTCTGGCTCAGGGTACTTCTGCCGCACAGACACGCTCCTCTTCGTGCGCAGAACTGAGCCAAACAGGAGCCCTGTTTGTGACTGTCCAAAACTTGAGCTGACTCAAGGTTAGCGCATGCTCAGTAGAAAGTGTTGAATCCAATCCAAGAGAACGTGACAATCATCAGCGAGAAGAGTCAGAACTTAGGTAGAATGGGCAATATTTACAGGAAGGGGCTATGTTGTAGCCTTTTGGCGTCTTATTGTAACTTGCTATGGCATTATAATAGCTGAGTCAGGTATTAACATAGTCTGCTCAGCACATTTTACAAAACGTACTAGTGCTTTAGAACGCGCTTATATCAAATAGGTCTTCACTCAACATTGTTGTCAACACAGGAAGAAGTATAAACTTTGAACAAATTGAAATGTCAATGTCATACTCTATCACGCATCCCTGCTATTTTACCAAACAATACATGCAATCATATTGTATAGAAAACATAAAACATAAAATACTATCTTATAACTGCTTGTTCAAACTGCACGTGGAAATATACTAAAATAGTAACACTGGTGTTTTTTAGAATACGATATTATTTGCCATAATAGTTTAAAAAGTGTAACTGTGTTATTATCATTGTTTAGCAGAGATGATACTTTCTGCCAGGTGCCAGTCACATGACTTGATGTGTGAATACGTAAAAAAAGTAGATATAGTAAATTTGAAGCTGTCAGGTACCAACCTGACTGCATTGTTATTTTTTTAACTCCATTCTCGAATATTTTATGAACCCAGAGAACTCTTGGAATACATTCCATGACTTCAACCAATATATTATTAGTTAGCAGTTTATCTTCAAATAATATGAATCAAGGATAAATATTTACATAATGTTAATTTAGTTAGTTAATACATATTATGGGGCTTAATGAACCAAGGGGTATATTTTTTATGTCTTTGTTGTACTCTTTTTTATAATCACAGTGTTCCTGATAGTCGGCTTACTGATGCTAAGCATGCAATGCCCTCACATGGCCTTAGAATGGGTTATCAGTTACTAGAAAGATCGTTGTTCGAACTACCACTGATTATAATTTTTTCCCACTCTCCTTCCTTGCAATGTCGGTACATTTACCTTTACGTTCTTATAAGTTATTTGTTCTTCTTACCAGTTTCTGTGACTATGCCAAGATGCAAGAAGACCAGTAAATTATGGCAACAACAACAAAATAAACAAACAAACTCTATATAAACCTCTCATAGTATCAAATTACTCTGTAATATTGGATGCATGTCAAAAATATTCTCTAAAAGTCATACATATTTTGTAAATGCGTAAATGTAAAAATTGGTATTGTTAAATGTTTTTAGACGTGAGCCAATACAAATTGTTTTCATTGTGTGTTTCTTATCTAACGTGCACTTTCTGTACTGACTGATTATATCAACACACGAGAATTTCTATGCGCAATATCGAAAGGTCCTACCAATTTTGGCAGGAAAGGTATTTTCACATACCTACCAGGGTTATTTAAAATGCCCCAATCGACACGGGACCGACAGCTTTACTTCCTCTCCAAAGGAATCTGTGCTACGGAGTTTTTCCGCTAAAGAATAATCCATTGATCTTGGCTGGGTTCGAACCAATAATCATCGAGCCCTGAGATGAGCACTTTACCACAAGACCCCTGAGGTAGATAAGAGCTGTCTGGAATTGTATGATTGAAAAAACTCGTAATGCAACTGATATTTAGCCTACTGGTATCATCAAACTTTAGATAGTAATCTTCTTGGGAGCATATCTGATGGAAACTATTCATTTACTTACATCAGTGGAAACTCTTCTGAAGCCCCCACCCTCTTAGCCTCCAGTGATGTTTCTTGATGGACGCGATTCATTGTTTCTATTGTATTATTTGTGTTAGTAGCGAGGGTTGATTGATGCTGGGGGGAGACACTCAGGCAATACCTCCCCTTCCATAAGCAAGTTATGGCAAACTACTCTTCCGTGCGTCAGGATCAAACAAAAGGGCTCACTAAAAACACATCCAGAAATAAAGAGTAGCCATTGCTTACAATTGGGAGTTTCTTATTCATTCCGTTCCGAGATCGTATTCTGTATCTGTCAAAGTTGGTAAGAGCTCCGATCAGTTACGAGATGTTCTTCTATCAAAAGCCACTTTCCTTTTTGGGGATATTACTATATTATCTATCTCGGACAGATGTGATGAATCGTCGGGGCTGTATTTCTGACCCAATGTAAGGGTGTGCGAGTGCTTTGGGGGATCGATTTGTGACGTAAGACCACATTCTTACTTGCATGTAAACAACGCCCAGGGTTAAAAACGTTTGGTTTAAAAGGTTCGAGTTGAAATTATATACAGGCCTACTGAAAACAACACAGTGAAGCACGATTATACAAATTATTTCAGTTTTCGACCCAATTGGTTGGTTAACAACCATCGTTTATAGTAATACATTAAATATTGTGAGCGTGGGAAAACAAGTTAGGAAGTAAAAACCCTCAGTAGATCACGACTGGGATTCAAACCCCAACTTTCCCGTCTTCAGCAGGCCAGTCCAACACGGAGTGACGCCTTAGAAAAATCTGCCACTGAAGCTGGTTTAAATAATGAACTATTATTATTATTATTATTATTAGCACCGCGTCTTACTACCCGTTCGGGTTGTACGCACTTACACTAATGTGTAATGGTAGGGTGATTGTGAGATGAAATGGAGGACCTACAGTTTAACGTGGGATCCGAACCACGGTGGAGGCCTGGCATTCCTCACATTCACAAGATATCTTGTCAGAGGTGAAGGAAGGGTTTGGTAATCAGATAAATCTGTGCCGGGACCGAGGATTGAACCCCGGCCGCCAGTATAGAAGTCCAACACGCTTACCCCTAGGCCGCCAGGTCACCTAAATAATGAACTGCTAATTTTATAATGTCTGAAAAAAGTATGTTTCATTACCCATATCCATAAACGCCAGCCAAATCGAATGTAGACACTCTATATCCTACTTACGACTACTTTCTTTTCAATATTTAAAAATGTTTCTCATATTTTATTTTAATCTTATTTTTAACAATAAATTTTATGTAACTTAAAATGGTGTCATAATATTGAAATAGTTCGCTCCGCTCTTTGATTAAGACAACGTGGTCCTTATTCCTGTACATAATACAATTAGAGGAACTGCGCCAAATATGGAATACCACTTTAATTTTGCTTTGTAAAAATTGTATTTTAATTAATATAACAACGGAATATTCAATAATGGCAATATTATTTAGTCTACTAACAGTAACTAAATTATTATTTTTGAATTAAATAAAAAATTATTTTATAAAAATTAAAATGTAAAAAAAAAGCATTTTTGGAGGGGGAAAAAAGTGTTCCAAATATGGAATATGTCTAATTTTTTTTATAAACCTAAGATCTTCATTATTTTACATGGATTATGTTAACAGTCAATGTTATTAATTAATTGAACAGTATTAGAATATAACATATAAAAGGGTTTGATAACTAAACTAAACTAAAATAAAAGAACAACTTATTTTAAATATACAACGAAAATGTTATTTGCAAAAATCACATACAAAATAGCTTGCTTCAGCCCCTGATCACTCCATATGTGCCCATTCCTCGCACAAAACACATGTGATCCACTCTTCACCTTTTTTTGTCTTAGGAAAATTTTCCGTCGCAAAACAAATACTATTCGATTCTAGGAACAGCGGCCTATTCCATTTTAGGGCACTCGCCATATTTAAATATGGCGTAGCCTAGCGCACGTTGTGTCTATCTTAGAAACATTCATGATATACTATTATATAGCCCATTTAGTATATATTTTAACAACGAGCTTAGTAACAAGCTGTATTTAATTGAATGTTAAAAGTAATTAATATAGTACTACCCATCAAAAAAAGTAGTAGTCAGCGTTTACAATACAAACAAGTGTAGAGCATATGAATATCGGCTGACATCACTGACCTTCACATGCCAGACTACAGGACAGCCAACCTTTAAATTCCAGCTATCTCCCTCACACTACCAACCTTAGTTTTATAGATACCCTCATATTCCATATTAAGGCACTATTCCATACCTCCTCTACATTTTGTTAATTATTAGTATTAACATATGTTTTAAAAGTTTTGTTTTTTATTGATTATAATAGTGTTTTTTTCACATCTGATATTATCTACCTATGAACAGCTTACTCATCCTGTCTAAATATTTTACAAATGCCTCCTGATTTTATCTTGAAGAATTATTTAGGATTGTTGAGGAGTGATAGCGTTTGGTTTTTTCTCGAGGATAAGAATATTTTTAATTCTATAGAACTCCATGTTGTACCTTGTACTTATTATGACCATATTAAAGCTAGTCATAATATTTATATATTCAAGACAATTCCTACATTAAGTTGTCGTCTATAAGCCTATTAAACTTTTTATTTTGGATTAGGTTTTTTAGCATTCTGTCTTACTACCCATTAGGGTTATACGCTTATATACTAATTACAACAATAGTATAGGGAATATTAAGGTTTTATTTAAATTTAGTGTGTCCGCATTTGCGTGGAGGTAGAGGGGGAAACTATTTTGAAAAAACCCTCAATACACCCAACTGAGTTTCGAACCTTGATCTCCCCGTTATCAGAAGTGTATTCTACTGTGAGAGTAGTGCCTTAGACTATGCGGCCACCGAAGCGGGTGTAGATTAGTTCTGTTGACTTCAGAAGAGCAGATTTTATATTAAAAATGTATTTTTCCCTCCTACAGGTTTGTTCATTTTGTCCTTGTATTTGATACAATAGCAGTAGTAATTGATGATCTGCTGTAAAAAATGTATACACAATCAAATTCATAATATCATCGCCATTTTCAACGATGTGATGATGCATGCCTATGTTAAGAAATATTGGTCATAATTAAATGAATTTAAATGTTACTAATTCATAGAATACATCATACATTAATAAAACCACTTTAGTTTTTTAAACTTTAAGTCTAGATAGCGTTGATATGAAAGCATAGTTCATACTTTAATGTAGGCCTATTTGTTTTATATTAGTTATGATTATATTAATAAATTTGTGTAATATTATCAGTATGGTTTTATTTTAATTAATACGATGTTGTAATAATTAATAAGCTGTTATATTTAGTTTTAAGCTATTTTCTATAACTATGAAATTATGTTTAGGGTTACTATGTAATATTCTTCTTCTAGCAGCTATATAGTCAATGAACTGGTTGAGGTTTTTGCCCAATCCGAGAAATAAATAGGCGAAGAAGTCAGTTCACGGAATGGGCAGGAAATTTTCCAAAACATAAAATGGCCAATTTCACTTTTGGAGTATAACATATTATGTTTTTTTAAGCACTGCATCTTACTACCCGTTCAGGTTATACGCTTATATAATAATTTCGATTGTGCTTTTATGTATGAGGAACGCTATATTTATAGGAAGTGTATCATTATTTGCGGGAAGGGAGAATGTAAAACAATTTTGGATAAACTCACTCCCCTCAACTGAGTTTAGAACCTCTGTCCCCCCGTAATGTTCAGTATAGTCTACTGAAGAGTAGATAGAGCCTCAAGCCATGTCGCCACCGTAGTGGGTAATATATGTATTAACTACTTTAATGTGATAGAGATGAGCAATATTTAATTATACTAAGTGTTTCCCATATTTCCGTGGAGGAAGAGTACAGTATAACCTACCTAGATTCGAACCTAGATATCTCCTTGTTGGAAGTCCAGTCTATTGCGAGAGCGATGCATTAAACAATTATACCATCGGAGTATTTTAAGTGTTTACTTATTGCAAATACAATATAACTTTTTTTAATTTGAAGTCCAGGGGATTGTAACGATGTTCCAAACAACAAATATCTAAAACCAACAACCCGGTAATATGGAGGCTCTACACTCACCAACTCTCACCAACTCTCACCAAGTCTGATCGAGACCTCTCCTCGTCGAATGGGACACACATGCACGCAACAACACATCCACTCCCGTGGCTTGGGTAAAGAAGACTGACTGGGACGCTAACCAAATCAGCGCCTCACCCTGCCCATAACAATCTAGTTGTCAACTTGACTTCGCGAACATCCGCTTCTGGGATGTGCGAGTTTGGCCAAGAAATTGTTGGGATGTCCGCGATACGCCCAGAGCGCTAGTCTTCACCCTTCTTTTTGTTCTATGTGTTTCCCTTCCTCTCCCCCTGTTCTGAGAACGTCTATGACCTGTTTGTGCTATATAACAGCAGGTGTTATTTTGTACGGTAATCAATGTATCACTGGCTCTTACCAGGTGAGGGCGCTGGTTTATAACTAATATTTGGGGATATTAATCAAAATTCTCTTTGGCTTTAAAAAACGGAGGAATATTATTCAAAATTACTGTTTGGCGCTTCTTTTCATGTTTATGAATGGGGATTTTATTTTGGTTTGGCGTGGGTGAACCGCGGATTCGTAATAGTAGCTTTCTAGGGGAATTCATGTTAGACTTAGTACGCCATATTAACTGTAGGCGTGCCCGAGCCTTTATCTTAGCGAATCTTAGTAATCGTTTGATATAATCTTGGGTATTTTTAGACGATACAAGTTCACTTAGTTATGAAGGTATTTTATATGGAATTAGGTTATCATGAGCGCAACGGGAGTTTGCGGAAATTATTGTACACATCTAAAACTTATTTGTAATATTAGGTTATGCTTCGTTACTTAGGATTAGCACTCAACGGCCATTGTTGGGACCTCTGTTTAAAATATTCGGCTGCTAAGTCAGGTATATATTTATAAGAATGTAAAGCTAAATTTTATGAGCACTTTATCTTATATATTTAATTTAAACTTCAGTTAATGCTATGTGCACTTAAAACTAAATATGTTTCAGCCAACTTGTGTTTATGGATGTAAGCGCGCCCTTGGGCGGTAAATTTGAATCTAGACATCAAACATTCACTCTAACGTTCCCCCTGTGGAGTGGTTAATATTTTGTAAGTCATATTGGCTCAGTCAATATTTTGCCGGACTAAGCGTAGGCTCATTAAGGCTTTAATGTACTATTGTATCAACTCTATCATTGTAATTTAACTAACTGAAATAAAAACTATGTATCTCTTGTGACCTCATGGTCGTTATTCGAGCACGCTTCCAGCGCTCAATATGAGCGTCACAGGATATCTAAGAAAATTATAAATATCCAACATTCGAATTAACCATTTTCATGAGTATTTACTCAGCTGGTGAACAATAAATCAATAGCCTCAAAATTTGCTACATATAAGCACATACATTTTATATATTCTATATAATAAACCCATAAAAACACTAGAAAATTCAAACACAAAATACAAAAACTTGGAAATATTATCATACGAAAATTGCAGACTTAGATGAGAATGGATGAAAGGCGAGACAACACATCCCCTATATTAGGCAACCCGCTCGCCGCCGGGGCCTTCTCTTTTACCACGTGTCAATAGGCCAGCTGAACTCCAACTTAACTCCAACTTTACTTGACTTTCTCGACATACGAGGTGGTTTAGTGAAGATTATTAAGTTAGGTTAGAAATGAGTAGAAATGATAGGCTTCAAATCGTCCAAATATTTGTTTCTAAAATTCTAATTAAATGCCGTTTCTTACCTTTGATTTAAATATAAATGTAATGGGAAGTAGGGTGGGTTAGAACTATCTAGTTTTTAAAATTATCCAGTGTCTAATTAGCCAAACCTTCTGTAGTTTGTCTCACTGACACACAGTACAGGCATCGAACAAAAAATAATAATTGATTACATAATATAACAGTAAAGAGGTTGAATAGCTTGGACTAAGAGCACTTATTGGCAAGATACTAGAGTAATTTATATACCCCCCGTATATGTGAAGTGTTATTTGTGTGTGAGTGTACTTACCTCAGCCAGACAAGTGGAAGAGCAGGCAGGCCTGGCCCGATATTGGCATGTCCACTGCACTGTCTCCTTGCCCAGACAAGTGGCTTTCTAGAACCAATTTCGGCCGTAATGAGAAAACTCGAATAGCGCGTCAACACAATTGAGAGAGGAGCGAGGGAGAGGATATCACCCAAGACTGTGGAATCATCAGCATTTGATTTATATAACCAATATAAACAAATGAGAATAGTTGAAATGATGTTAGACACTTTCAATGCTATGTTTATTTATGTGTCAACATTGCTATTTCATAATTTGATTATACATTTTATAAGATTCTCCTTTGGGTTGTTAGTGATTAGGCTTCAGTGCAAACATTTGAGGGGACATGTATTGGGATTCACATATGTGGGGGTTGGGACACGAGGGTGTCGTTGATTATCTAGTTTATGTTAATTAAATATTAATAAATAACGATTACTTTATCTAAAGATTCATATCATAAAAAGTCTTATCAGTTTTCCCACCCACTTTAACAACACGTACCATCCATTTGAAAGTTGGGACACAATTTAGTCGTACCCGGTGCAAAGAGATTCCTTCCAGAAGTTTCCTTTAGCAATACAGTGCTATGCTCTTCCTTGAGTGTATCTGTTTGTCTGTAGCAAAAGATAAACAGCCCAATGTTTTAAATTCTAGAAATAGTACCTTCTAGAAGGAAGATAAACATCTAATAATTTAGTCTTAATTATTTAAAGATTTATTACCATGATTTATTTTAATTGCTTAAGCACTGTGTCTTACTTAACGTTCGGGTTATAGGCCTACACTTATGCACTGATTACGCTAGTGGTTTTAGGGATTAGGAAGCTCATATTCATAGGAAGTGTACCTACGTTTGCGGGGAGGGAGAGTGGAAAACAATTATGGAAAGTCACTCTCGGTACATTCGACCGAGATTTGAACCTTGATCTCCCCACCCTCAGCAGTCTATTCCACTTCGAGGGTAGCACCTTAAACCATGTGGCCACAGAAGAGAGGTTTTGAAATTATTAATTTACAGACAGTGACCCATTCAAAAATGATATGACCCACCTTGGTGGCGTAGTTGGCTAACGCGCTTGTCGTGTTGAGCTCGACTGCTGAGGACGGGGAGATAGAGGTTCGAATCTCGGTCGGGTGAACTGGAGGGGGGGGGATCCTAAATGGTTTTCCACTCTCCCTCCACGCAAATGCGGGTTCACTTCCTCTAATTCAACCTTCCNTCGGTCGGGTGAACTGGAGGGGGGGGGGTCCTAAATGGTTTTCCACTCTCCCTCCACGCAAATGCGGGTTCACTTCCTCTAATTCAACCTTCCCAATTCCTAATCCATCAGCGTAGTTAGTACTTAAAGCGTATAGCCCGAACGGGTAGTAAGACGCTGTGCTAAATATTATATTATTAAAAATGATATGTATGGTAGGTAAGTTAGTAGAAGTCAAACCAAATTTAAAATAATATTATTTCATTGCTATGAGACTAATTTTAAGGGGACAACGGATGAATTAAGGGGATTTTAAAGATATTAATCCATATTTGCCTGGAGTGGGGATTAATAAGTAATATTGAACTATAAAACATGTGTGATAGATGAGAAAGGTTGAGTTTAAAATAAGTGTACCCACAGTTGTGTAGAGGGAAAGTGGAAAACGATTTAGTAGAAACCGCTCTAAGTACATCCGACCGGGATTTTAACTCCAATATTCTTCTAAGCTCCGGTCAAATTATAAATTAGTTTAGTAAGCTCTTATTGAAATATCCTATCCATTTGATTTTTCAATAACAGCTAAGAGTTATGGACTTAAAACCTTAATTTATTCATTTAGTTTCTAATTTAATATTAAAATGGCCTGAATAAGTACCTAGTAGGTTTAACTGGAATAAATTCCCATATATCTTGCACACATACATTTTTTTACCCATTCTTAATGTAATTCTGAAATATAAATTCTCCTATCGCTAACGTGTATTGTTATATTTTTTATGGGCGTGTATATGCGGAACTTTAAAACGAATGCTGCCCAAACTTGGGGACTTGGGCACATTGCCCCGTGTTTTATGGAGCATGCAGGCAGAGTTTGAAGAGGGGGTGGGAATTTTCACTTCGCCGAAATGGACGATTGGGATCTAGTTTGTGGTTGAGGGGAGAAAGGTCACGACCCAGAATAAACTCTCTCCGAAGACACGGGTTTTTGTAGATACTCGGCATTTATTAAAATAAAACCAAATAATATGTATTTGAAGTAACTTTGAGGGAGGCTGGTGAAATATTAATAATCCACAACATCAAATATATTTTAAACAAACATTCGACCTAAAAAGTAAACCCTAAAGCCTATTTCATCACAGACCTGACTTATTTCCGGTCAATGCTCAGTGTTGAGTTGGCTGCTCAGTAGGCTACTGTATTATTCCAAGCATTTTGTCTGGAAACAAAGAAGATATGGAGTTACAAGTAGCAATATTTTTAAACTAAATATATTTGGTTAGTGTTTTGAGGGCTATTTATACCCCCAACCTTATAAAATGTTTTATAAAAAATCGGGTGACCTGGTGGTCTAGGGGTAAGGTGTCTGACTTCTGTGCTGGGGATCCGGGGTTCAATCCTCGGTCCCGGCACAGATCTATCTGATTACCAAACCCTTCCTTCACCTCTGACAAGACATCTTGTGAATGTGAGGAATGCCAGGCCTCCACCGTGGTTCGGATTCCACGTTAAACTGTAGGTCCTTCATTTCATCTCA